>JAGDQP010022982.1:0-18591 GCA_022664845.1 Lepisma saccharinum | reverse complement strand
ATGAGGAATCCTTTTCCGAAATCGTGAGACTGTGTTCCCCCGTAGTATAAAGTGTGCTTGCCCTGTGGGATGCTATCTTGACCCTCCCACCGAACTTCTTATATCGCTAATATGTCTAGCTCGTACTTCTCGGTCTCGCGTACCGCCACCTGAAGAGCGCCCGTTTGGTATAATGTTCTTACGTTCCACGTTCCTATTCTAAGGTCTTTCTTAATCCTGTTCTTGGAGCCCCCTGAAGCAGTCCCCACCAGGAGATCCGAATGAGTGACTAGTTTATCTCTGGAATATTGTACTCCAGGAGAATCCATGAACCATCTGTTACTATTTCTTGACATGCTTTAGCGGTGTAGAGTTGTCAGTTCTACGACGTCTCAGTAAAGGTAAACATTCAAGATGTCGTCCTCTGTTCATCTCTGAGCCTTGCCGATGTCATTCATCTTCAGCCTCAGGGTGGTAATGGTGATGCTGCTTCCCCTCACCATGATTTTTTGTTCGGGGTTATCTTCCCCTATTCTTTGTAGATCCCTCTACTAACTGCAAGGCAGCAGTACTGGTTTTGGTCCGTCCCGGAATATTTTCTGTACCCAGCATATCTGGTCGGCATTCCCCTATCCGCCACCTGGGCTTTACTTCTTAGTTATGCATAAACGAAATTATATTTTAGTTTTTAGTATGAATTGTTTAAGAAAAGCATGTCTTTAAAAAATCATTATTTTTTATGTCAGATATGAGTGTGACTTCTTTCTTGTTAGCTGTATCATAATAACAACTAAGAGATGTATGTAAATTACATATAAGTAGAGTATGAACTTATGAAGTAAAAACTACGTTTGGAAATAGGTGGGACGCGCCAAGCGACATGTTTCCTAAATGATCTTACACACCCACCCCAAGCAAAAACTGTAATGACGCCATTTCTATCCCGGTCTAAGCCTGAAATCCCCAGTCCATCAATAGATACATTCCCAATTCTCAAGCACTCACTGCAAATAGATTGTTAACATCAATATAAACCCTCTAAAGTTCTAGTTACCCCACCATTTTTTTTTTTTTTTTTTTTTAAAGCGGATTTCCTTCAGTCTCAAAAATCACACGAAAAACAAATTTTTGAAATTTGTGTTGAATCAATGGAGTTCTTAATATAAAGAAGTAAAAGAAAAAAAAACTTATGAAAGAATGATTGAATGAAGTAAATGTTTAGTTAAAGAATGTTCTTATCAGCGGAAAGAATTCCAAAACAATTTCTGTAAACTCTGCAAACAAGTGCTAGTGTTTCGCAGGAGCGTCAATAGATGTCACCTGCTTCTCAGCGCTGCCGACTTTGCCACCTGCCAGCTGTTTAGCGGAGCTATGCATGCTCATGTAATTCTTTGAAGTGCTGTGTAAGTGTTGTGGCCGTGCCGTGTTTTATATAAAGTGTTTATTTTAGTGATATTGTTGAGTGTACTGACTTTTAGGGAATTAATTCAAAGGATTTAACATATATAAGGTAAGTTGTATACATTCATTATTTCGATTTGTTAAAATCTGAGTCACCAGAGTGGAGTGAACGTTCGCGCATGGCACGATAGACAGAGAGTCTATAGCCGTTATTAGCGGGAGGGTTCGTTGATGAATCAGGGCGGTTAGTTACTGGTCATTGCGTTAAAAGTTACGAATTCATTTTCCCCAAATTTGTTTCAAGGAACCTTTGCAACAAGGTGAAGGGTTGCTTATCTGTGTAAAAACTTAGTTAAGTAGATAAATATTGTCCTATGTTTTGAGATATGGACTGTCTTTCATTTATCTCTAATTTAAATAGTAATAGGTATGCATTTTAAATTCAAAGTTTCGTAACGTTGAACACTGATAACATTTTTCGGATATTTATTCAGTAATCCAATTGTTTAAATAAGTAACTGTACATGTATAGAGGTCACTGCTACCATAAGAAGTATTTGTTCCGTAAGAATGTACCGTGACAAATATGTTTACGTGGCTACGGTCAGGCAGGAATGATATAAATATATGAAAATCATGCAACCGTGAAGTCTGCGATTTGTAACTTCCCGAAAAGCGTGTAAATTGACACTATGATCAGGCAGTTCCTCAGAAACCTGTTATCAGAGGAAGTTTATGTCGCGTTGTTTGACTTACTAAAATGTAATTAATCAATTGCGCAATTATTTATTTTAAGATATACCGTTTCTATTTATGGGAGTCAAGTAGGAAATTTCCTTTTTGTAGCATGCACTGTATTCGAATCGTATTGTAGCACAAATATTTAAATGAGTTTCTACGAACAGATAGCTGAATTTCTTGACCGAAGATAATTTGACATAAATAGTAAAACACTCCCGGCGTTAAATTAATGGCGCCCATCAGGTATGGGCCTAAGGGGGCGTTACCCCTCTTAGCCAGAGGAAATATTTTATTAATATGACTTAAACTAAGAGTATGACGTTTGTCAAAAATTACAAAAGAAAGCAGTATTATATACACGCTGTCCTCCCCCCTCCTCCCCTGAAAATTACGTTTCCTCGTGGCGTTTATAATAATATTGTCTGTGGTACAGGGTGTTCTGAAAGTTGTTTTAGATTGAAGAAAATATTCTTAGCTGAAACAATTCCTTTGAAGAAGTGTAGTTTTGGAGGATTCAGTGGTGCACGACATAGTAATAAATTACGTAAAATCTCGATATAGAAAAGTGTCGGCTTGACTAATCACAATCGAAGTTTCGCAATACTTAAGTTAATGCATTCACATTAGTTCCAAAGCATTTTATGCTCTATGCCCAAGGAAGAAAAATGTTTTTGAAGGGCCTTTATGCGAAAGTATTTAAATCTATAATCAAAGCGAGAAATTAAAAACACTTTATACGTAGTGTACAAGGATGCGTGCGTAGTAAAGTAAAAGTTTTTTTTATGGATTACGTATGTTTAAGTATTCCCCAAAATTTATTACTAAGTAATCGGATTACTAAATATTTGAGTATAGTTGAGCAGTATACAGGGGATTCCCCAGGTAAGAATTTCATTGTAGATGTTCACCAATCTTTCCTAAACAATACTTCCCGGGTAAAAATGTCTCATAAGCGATTTGAATAATAGACTGCAATTTCTTTGTAATTGTGGTTCGGTCTTTTTCAGAATAGTCACAGAGCGCGATCAATCAAATTCTAAGCTACATATAGAGGATGAATGGTATAGCAATGGGAATGGATGTTATTCCGATTGAATTTATTAAAATTTAGCATAGGGAGAAAACGTAAAAAAAAGAAAGAAAGAAAACTACGACTCAACAACAATATTTAAGGAGAACGACCAAAGAACCTCTTAAAAACAGTAAAGATTCCATTAGTGCAGATGAAGACGGCAGGAAGATGTGAAGATTACCGAATCATTAGTCTTATAGCGCACTCAGAGGGAGAGGGAGAAAAAAAAAGAAAGGTAAGGAAGTATGCATAGCATTTGTTGATTTGAAAAAGGAATTCGATCGAGTTAGCTAGAAAATTTTAGTGCAAGTATTGAAGAAGTAGACAATGACTTATCAGAACAGCCAGCAATAGATCGAGGAGTGAGGCAAAGATGATGTCTGTCGCCCACTTTATTTAATATATAGTCTAGAAGAGGTTGTAAGCAGATTCTTCGAAAACGGAGGAGGAGGTTATGGTCAGGGGAAGAAAAGTCAAATGCATTAGATATGCGGATGATATAGTTCTTGCAGGAAATGAGACAAGTTGCAGAAAAACTGTGACGAACAAGCAATGAGAATAATCGTTAATTTAAGAAAAGTGGATAGTAATTGGAACAACTCAAATTATAGCAACATCAAGATTGGAAAAAGCATACTTCTAGTATTTGAGAAGTATTAAAAGTCAGGATATAAAATGCGAAAACTATGAAAGCGAGAGTAGGAAACTAGGAATGGCGAAAAAGAAGGGCGTTTAGTAAATCTCTTCCGTGGTTCAATTAATAAAAACTTGAAGATATTAGTGTTTTGTATGGAGGAGTAAAGAAAGACAGTAGCAAGTGTTTTAAATGGGGACATGAAGAAAAATGGATACAAGGTGCGTAATGAAAAATTGCTGAAGAGGCGGAACACTGCTGATGCTTAATTATAGGACCAACCAATATTTTCATCCGTCTTGATACACAGTACAGACCAAAATGTACAGCACGGATCACCAAAACTTCGGTTCCAAGCTTCCGTTAAAATGTTGGGGCCAGTTCCACATCTTCCTAGGGAAATATAGGCGGAATTCTCCGTAATCTAGTGGAAATCCACCTTCATTAAACAAATATCAACGCTATTATATTATGCTAACAAAGGAGTAATTATGCAGTTATGTCACTTCCGTTTCTATGGTAACCACACGGAATTTGTCCAAATAGACTGGTTGCTAACGTGGGGGAGAGGGATATCACTGAAAATAATGACCTTTAGTTCTTTTAAAATATTTTTTAATTAATTTATTTTCAATTTTGTATGTTATTTTTTAATTTTATTTATTTGGTGTAAATGTTTAGGTGACGAACTGAGTCGCATCGAAAGAGCTAGGAAAATAGAGTTGATCACGATTATACAAACTTACCGTTTGTTGCTGTATATTTTTATTCAGGATTTATCTGTGCTTGTACACATTTGTTTATAGACTTGGTTTCTATAGCAACGAACAAGTTTTTGCGTACACTTAAATAGTATACCGGTATTCTTCTTTGGATGCGAATGATCATCTTCCCCAAGTTTGTCGCAAAAATATTCTGACGTAAAAATCCATAGGCAACGAAAACATTCTCTGGAAGAAAGACAAAAACAGTTGTGTTTTTTGTAGTAAATGCATTAAAGACAGCTTATTTATAATTGGGTTAGGCTGCAATACAAATACATCCTTTCATTGACAATATATGTAACTATGTTTATTTATAAAAACAAAAAAAATGTAATTAAGGACATAATTCCAGCTGCTTGCAGCAGGATTTTTGTTGCTCTTGAATGATGTGACCAACTTACGTGACAGGTTGAAAATTGTTTTTTGTAACATGATATCCCAACTTGTTAACAAAGCCCGCTCCGTGTGATTTGTATGCCTCTCATTGTTCTGGGGAAAAAATGATTCCATTGGTATTATTAATCTTTACAGTGTAGCCTAGTTTCGGATACACATTCTATTACTACCCTATCTCAATGTAAGACAACACCGATTTGCTTTGCCTGATTTGGCCAAATAAGAAGAACAAAACGTTCTTTAATAGCTTGTGCTGATGTGCCTTTTGATTCGCTCTTGTATTGTTCTTTTGTAATGTGATATTATCTCCTGCATGGTCATTGAAAGTATTACTAGTTCTTCGATCTCTTATGCGGACCACGTACGTCGTCCCAATGAGCTCTTACGGAAATGAATTAACTTAATTTCAGGAATTGGTAGAATATTTTCTTGTTAACTAATTATTAAGTGTAAATTTATCATTTTTCTGGTTATTGTTAAGTTTTATAATGGAATATGAATCCGGTATCCCCAAAAGTTGATATTTCAAGACAAATTAGATTTGTCACCCCCCCCCCCTCCTCCTTAAAAATGAAGCTTTCTCCGAGGTAAATTGTTAAAATAATTCTATAAAAAGTCAAATACTTTTCCTTTGCGGGGAGCACCCGCGTCCACTCTCTGGATCCGTCACTGATATATAGCGAGAGAAGTGACAGATTTGTTCCTCGTAGTGTAGTTACTCACGGCAATAGTTGACATTCAAATTCACTTGTCTTTTTTTTTCAGAATTAGGACTAATACAAGGTGACCAAAAGAGTTTTTAACGACCCATTAATCATGCGCTCACAGAGAGGAGACGAAATGACGCACGTGCCTGCCAAGACATCGGGAGTTTGTCTGACCATCGACCTTCAGTAATACAGGCACGGTGTTCACACACACCACTAATAGCTCGGCCAGTGTAAAAGAGAAGTGAAGGTATTGAAGCAGCTTGTTCGCGTGTGTTTGTTGTATGACTTTAAAGTGGGCCTGTCAGCTACCGCATATGCCAGGCATTTGGTGAGAATGCCGTGAACGAAGCACCGCCAGGCATTGGTTCCATTAATTACGTTCGGAAGATGTGAGCCTTGCTGATGAACCTCGCAGTGGACGACCACATGTGTTGGATGACGAGGCCCTGAAAGCAGCCATCGAGGAGGACAGTGGTCTAACGTGTGATGAGCTTGCAGAAAAGTTCCATGTTTCCGCTGAAACAGTCAGCCTGCACCTGCATGGGATAGCGAACCCCACATATTGTCGGCAGCCAACAAGGAACAACGAGTGACAGCTTGTTTGTCTTTGCTCACTCGGCACCTGAACACACCCATATTTGATCGCTTGCTCACTGGTGATGAAAAGTGGGTCCTCTATCACAGTCCCAAACGTACCAGACATTGGTTGTCACCACGGGACCCTGTTCCTCACACCTACCCACGAAAGGTTATGATCTCTCTATGGTGGACTTGTCGCCAAATGGTGCTTACGAGATCCTTCCACCTGCTCAGACCATCAAAGCTGACCTCTACTCACAGCAATCGCAAAGAGTGCACCGTGCATTGCAGCAGGAGCCGGCATTGGTGAATCGCAAAGGTGTGGTGTTCCTCCACGACAATGCCAAGCCACATGTGGCAAAGAGGACCCGGGAAACTCTTCAGCAACTTGGCTGGGAGACACTGTACCATGCACCATATTCACCGGATCTTGCGCCAACAGATTAGTTTCCTTCCCTCGACAATCACTTCCGTTGAAGATCCTTCGCCAGTGAGGTAGACCTGCGGAACGCTCACGGACTTCTTTGCCTCAAAGACCGCCGACTTTTATCACCAGGATATTGTGCAGCTGCAGGAACGTTGGCAAAATGTGTTGAATTGCTGATAGAGCTTACTTCAAAACCTAAAGGTTCGTATCGTCCACTGTATTGCTCTTTGTTTATCAGTGCTCTAGAACGGCAAAAACCTTTTTGGTTACCTTGTAATTTGTCCAAATAAAATCACTACGGCATGACGTATATTTACTAATAGTCTATTTTATTGGTTGTTTCACTCTACATTCATTTATAATTCAATTTCCAGTAAATTGTGTTTCAGTCGTATATTTCATATGCATACGAGCTATCCAACGATTTTTATTCTCATTTAAACACATGTACGATGTCAATTATATAGATATAATTCAACCATATTCAATCCACTACTGGAATAGACCTTTCCCGGCGTGTGAAGTTTGTCTACTTCTCCCACGTTGACCAAACGTTTTGGCAGAGGAGAACCGAAGCTCTCAAACTGTGATCGCCACTGTCTTTTATTCACAGCAGCTCCCTAATTGCATCACAATGCTGGGTGGGCACCGTTTCAGACCCTCTCGCTTTGAAAAAAAAATCCCTTGGCAGAGCCGGGAATCTAACCCGCAACCCCACGATCAGCAGTCAGCGACGGTAACCACTAGACCAGCAGAGCGGTCATTCATCCATTTTCTATCCACTGCTGGATGAAGGCTTTCCCCTTTCCACATATGTCGGTCTGCTGCTATCCTCATCCATGTAGCTCCTGAAAAACGCTTGATTTCATCTACCCATCTTGCATTTGGACGTTGTTTCGGTCGTTCCTTTTCTCGTGGAATCCAATGTAGTACAATTGTCGTCCATCTTCCATCTCTTCGTGTAGCTATGTGCCCGGTCCATCCCCACTTCATCTTCTTCGCAGTCTTGATTATATCTTCACCCTTTGTTTGTGCTCGTTTTAACATTTTTTGTGTATTTTCTAACCTTTTGGAGAAATTTTAAAATTTAAAATAAAAGTATTTTTGTTATATTCTTGATTTTTCTTTTCATTGGAAATCTTATGACCAGTTCCACACATTAAAAAAAAAAGAAAGAAAAGAAAAAAGAATTTCAACACTTTATGATGTGTCAACATTAATAATATTTATGTCTGTGACCTCTAAAAACAATGTCTGCTGTCCGAAAGCGGGCCTATTAATTAGCAAAAAGACTTCCCGGTAATAGTAAAATGTTGTAGAGAGAGAGAGAGAGAGAGAGAAAAGTGATACCAAGAACGTCTTTCTACGATGAGTGCATGCTTAGATACAGACGATTAACTGATGGAGTCTAGTGGGCGCACCATAGTTTGAGCCCGACCCCTTGCTCACGTAAGGGTCCAATTTTCCGGCCGGCAACATGCATTTTCCTAGTCACTATAATGCCCCAGAGAAGAATCAAAAGAAAAACCTCAGTCCTCACTCATATTTTGCATACTAGAATCCGTTCAGATCTCGGGCAATGTGTAATGGTTGAATTATTCAACTTCTTGGAAGGTAGGCAATACTAATAACATACTTGTTGCAGCCTTGCATACCTCAAGGATTATTTAACAAAAGAACTATTAATGTACTAGTTGTTTTGTTAAGCGCATTCAAACAATTGCGCTAAGAAGTAAAAAGAATAATTACTACTTCATTTAAATGATTGTACTGCTTCGTAATGAACAACGAATGAATTTCTTCTATTAAAAAGTAACCTTGTTTGTTGTGAAATCATATCCTCTTTACATTATTTTTACTGCTGTTGAAGTCTGTTATTTCAGACACCTTGATCTGTATGAATTGTGATAAATGACGTCTACAAAGTTTTGTGTTGTTGCGGTGAAATAACACGGTTACATGGATAGTCATTTGTTTTCAGAAGAGTAAACGTAATTGTTAAAAGTTTTTAACTTCATTGACTACCTTGAATGTACACACAACAAATCGAAACACTAAACGGTGTATTTACTTGAGTTGTGAGTAGCGTGTTTTAAGTTATCAGAAAACTTGAACATTTCAGGATTTATGTCGGTTACTGGCGACTGAAGTAATCGATTTTCTGTGTGTAAAAAGAGGTGAGGTCACTCACTACAGCAAGGACGTGGAAAGTCCTTGTCGATCTGAATACTGACTTAGAAACAGGTCTACCGGACGTTCTATTAAAGAACTTCCGTATCGCTTTCCGCCCCCCCTCCTTCCCCTCTTCGTTTTAGTTTCTTGCTTTAAAATTGAACTCGCATGTATATCAGTTATCAGAAGTAATGAATCTGCACGCTATTACAGCGTTTGTACTTCTGTGTTCGGTAGATTTTGATGTAATCTTAATTAACTTTTCATTCATTTTGAAATGGGTATACATATTTATCATGACTTATTTTCATGTTCTTAAACTTTCCTTTCTTGTTCCCGAAATTAGATAATATTATAGCCTTCTCAACTTTTGAGTTGTTCGTAACATCAGCGGAAGCCAGAAGTCACGTTCTGATTATTATTTTTTTTTAATTGCATGGGACCAGGCATTATCAAACCTCGCCCTGTTCTTCCGTTCGATCCCGCCCTCTGGTAGTTTATTCGTGAATCTGAAAGGTAGTCAAGAAATGCAAGACTACTTACGTGCTTAAAAAAAAGTTTTGAGGTCCTTGATGTTAACAGTCAATCTGGAAAATAATTTGTGCACGAAGGTGACCAGTCGGACGGTTGTTTTGTCTGATTTGATTCAAGACGTTTAATATTTTAGAATTTATTGGTCTACGATCTTTCCAAAAGGTAGAAGCACAAGCATTATTACCGTTACCTTCCGTCTTGGCCTTTAATGAACATGTGTGGGTTAAATAATTCATGTTTGTCTCTGTAGTCCTTCTTAAATAGACTGACATGTGAGTGTCAAACTAGTAGCTACGATTCTTATGTTGTAATCTGAATTATTCCATCATAAGTCGACGCGTCTATTATTTTGTCGATCTCGACAGAAACCCTGTTGTGTTTCTCTTATAGTCTCGGTAGAACATCACCTTTATCTGACAAAGTCTGATTTGTACTCAATAACCGTGGTTCTTTTCTTTCTGTTAGCACAAGGACCATACTAGCTACCGAAATAACAATTACAATTTTTATTGTTAATATATATGTTTGTTTACTTAGTAAACCTTTATGAATATATAAATAATGTAGGGCCCAGATTGACATTCTTTCATGAGTCTCCGAATATAATAAATTTATTCATCTAAATAGCTACAGACAACTATATTTCAAGTGTAGTCTTACTAATGATATTCTCTAGAACATACTGGTATTACATGCAGTCAGTTATCTAACAAACTTCTGTTATCAACAAGGGCGTTGATAACAGACTTATCTGTTTTTAAGTCTAACAAAAACTACATGTTAAATTTGTGCAAAATACTTGCTACCAATCGGTCAAGTATGTTGATGACGTTCCTCGATGGGAAAGAGATGAGGAAGATAGCTACCAGAACTTTTCTAGGTATTATCTGTCGCACACCAAATCCACCTTTTCTTATCAGATGACGACCTCAACTTTCCCCCCTTTATGAACCACGTGTCTTACGTCAATGTTCCCAACGTTGCCGTACTTCAAGCGCTCCTCTCTACCGCAAGTGAAACCTAACTGTGCTGTTCCAAAATAAGAAGGAAAGGTCTGTAAAGGAGAGAGAAGGGGGAAGACCATTCCTGTCATTTAAAGTTTGGCAATAACGTTTTCCATTCTTCAGCAGCTGAACAATTGGTCGGTAATGATGATTTATGACTGAAGCGGTTTGTCCTTTAGATCAAGAATTTCAAGAAAAATTGTTCCGAAGAAACGCGACAAATAATATCATTCAGCATTCATTCGGTTAGGTTGAGCAAGACTGAAATGTTTGTTTAGATTACTGGCGTGTTCACTATATTAAGTGTTCGAGCCCTGTTGCAATACATCTTGTTCCGTTAATGCCGTAGGGAGAGGGTAGTCCAACAGAGAAGATTTAATATAAACGCCATCTTGAAGATATTTTGTAACAATGTTATCACGTGTTACAATTAACTAGTGCTGGATTAAGCTATTTGGGGGCCCCTGGGCTAAAAATTCTGTGAGGGCCCATGTAGTCGTAAAACTAACTTATTTACTTTTGACAAGGATCCTGAACATAAGGGTTAAGGGCTGTTGCTTCTTGCTCTGATTGTAAATCTTCCGTTCTGGTTCTCATCTTACCGGTATTATTTGTGTTTCATTCGACGATTTTAGTGGATTCTGTATTTTTTCTAATTTCATTTAAACTTTCTTAAGCGCTGTCTAGTGTTAGTGGCGTAGCCAGAACTTCATTTCGGAGGGGTCTACCAGTTACGAATTCAGATTTTCTATGTATACGAAATATACACAATTACGCCTAAATTTATACTAATTTTATTTTAAAAAAGTCAGAATTTGGGAGGGAGTCCGGGTCCTCCGAACCCTTCCTCTGTCTACGCCGCTGCGTAGTGTCTGAGCCAGAGCAGGTCGAGAGAAATTGAGTTCAGCTACCTCGATTTATCTGGTGACTAAAGCTGGCAGGTCCTTTTAATTTTGTTAGCTCTCTCAGTTTGGAGAACTAGTTGCACTTGAGTAAGTTTTCATTGGATTGACCATTCTTGTGCTTGTTTCATAATTCCTTTCCATACTTATCTCAATACGTGATCTTTACTACACGGAGTAGGTAGATAGAATAAAAACTTGAGTTGAGGCTCCAAGTTTATGCCCTTTCTTTATCGCGTCTCTTGGCGTGTGCACATAAGGAAAGCAAACTGCATGGATTTGTTGAAGATGCCATCGCGACATTGACCTGGCGTGTGGCGAAGGAAACGTAGGAGAAAATATTTAATCAAAATAGGCACGCAATTTCTAACTATCTCAATCTGCTTGTACAGATAACTCAATTACTGATTGGAGAGTTAGGATTCAGTGAGCATTAGTTCTGTGAATCAGCAGCTTGCTTATATTGGTATGTAATTCTCACAAGAGGTTCAGAAAATGAGAAAAATTCCTTTATTCTGCATAGTTATGTTCCGTGGCCATTGTGTGCTCAGCTGTTTGGAAAAAGATTGGGGCTTCAGGGAGCCTGTTCGACAAGCGTGATTGAATCCGTAGTCACAGGTGGTGGCTATGTTCTCAGAATAGTTTCCATTTAATCCAACATTACCATTGTGGAACGCAGCAGCCTTCTTTTATTTATTTTCTAAGCGACTGCACGATTCTTTCAAAAGAGCAGTCAACCAACCGCCAATATTGGCGCCAAGGTGATCTTTGAAGGTCAGTCGTCGAGGAATTTGAAATTATTCTCATTGTCACCCTACTTCACTTCATCCATACACAAAAAGAATGAAATATAATACGTTGATCAGTATTCTTTGAGACTCTTTTCTTTTCTGTTGTAGAACTGGAAATTGAGAGATTTCGTAATCGATGTTGAACGTCCATGCTCCAGTGAAGTTGCCTTTCTTCACAGACACACTTCTTTTCTCAATCCTCTTTTTTAGCTTTTGGGTCATGAAAGAATAAACTCTGTGACCACACTGTGTGAACTTCTGATTTTACTGAATCTTGGACAATTGGGCGAAATAATTATCTTGTACTCGGACAACTAAACAAACTTAAATTGTAATACCCAGGACAACTACATTGTAGTACGAAATGTAAGCATATATGTTACAAGAGACCGTAAAACGTTGCTGGAGTGTTCTACCAGAGGGAACTAACTACAGAAAAATACTATTTTAAACCAGAAGTGAACATAGACCAAGAACAACAGAGTGTAAAGGCAGCAACAACAAATTCAAAGAGAATGTTATGTTTCGTTTCAATGTGTTCCTAAGAACTGAATGGCGCTTCTCGTGAGTTTCGTAAATTCCCGGTCATTGTCGTTTAAATCGTTCGAGAACCAACAAATCTTGTACTGTTCTCTGATAGCTCTGCCATCCTGAGCTTTAGATGCCATAAATAAAATTCAAATTCTGATAAGACCTGTTTGTCACATCGTGTATGTCAACATCGAAATCGAATTTTCTGCTTCGACAAAATTTCTTGGTATTATCGTGGATGACGAAGTCAAATGGGATGAAGATGCAGGTCACCTGGCTAATAAACTTTCTTCCGTTATTCTCTACCATGCACTTTTTTCACTCTCTGCTAAGGTTATGGAATAACATTTTGGGAGTACTAAGAACAACCTACGTATAATATTTATACAACAAAAGCACGCCGTTAGAATAATCACTGGGAAATCCAAACGCACCTCATGCAGGAGACTATTTAAGCAGCTGAACATAATGACTTTACTATTCGTATGTATTTATGAAATACTGTGTCTAATACACAGTAATAAAGACAGAATGAAACAAAATGATGAAATGCATGGTTATCATACGAGAGATAAGTGAGATGTAGCTATTCCATATACCACAGCACGCTATACATCGGTATACTATACAACAAACTTTCCAATCGGATAAAGGACTCACCCAACCCTTACACAATCAAACAATTACTACAAAAAAACTTCTAACCAGGAACCCGTATTACAGTATAGATGAGTTCTACAAAAAAAAAAAAAAAAAAAAAAAAAAAAAAAAAAAATATTTTGTAATTATAATGTATATATCGTATCGTATTAAGTTTTTATGTATTATGTTACTGTTAGAGTCATATAGTAAGTATGAATATTGTTTAACACCAAATTTCATTGTATCGTACATACGATTGTATTCAATCATGATTGTCATAATTATTGTATATAACAATAATATATTTGTTGTAATTTCGCTATCGGAATATGTTATTGTCTTATTCAGTTTGACTGTTTTATGGTCAATGTTTGTTGTAATTTGGATGTCATATCGTATGGTGTTATTCTTTTTAATGTTTGTTGTATTTTGCTGTATGACTTGTATGTTTTGTCTTAATCTGTAGTTTCTTTATCATATGTGTTATTCATTTCTATTGCTTTCTGTTTAATATTTGATGTCATAATCATTGTGCCTAGTAGCACTTATATGCGTGTTGCCGGGACGCAATAAAAATCAATAATCTGACATTTTTTTTCCACACTTCGAATTATTTCAAGTGTTCTCTGAATCCTTTGTTCATACCTCTTTTGGTTCTTCTACCCAAAAGTAACTCAGTTTGCAACTGCAGGTGATCTTGCAAACGCCGAAACTGAACAATGGTGCGTTGAAAAGTGGGTTTCTTGTCTTTTATATTTACCGAAATACGTGTGGCCTGTTTATGCAAAAAGGTAAAATAAGAAATCTAACACAATAAAATACAAATTTCTCCCCCTTTACCTCTGTCTGTCATTTGGGAGGGGAGAATTTGGCCCGAAATCTTCAGATAAAGGATCCCCCCCCCCCCCGCCCAAGATTTTGCACTTTGAATTACAGCACCATAAATTACGATATGAAGTGTCTCAAGTAACATTTGGTTTGAGTGAATTGCTTTACTATGCCCTCATTTCATCAGCGCCGAATCGATTTTGGAAAAGCGGGTAGGTTGGGAATGGGTCAAGATATCCAATTTTACGTACACCTTTTCCTTAGAAAACTGGCAAATAGGACTTTGCAGTAACTTGGCTCCCCCTCTTTTTCTTATGTTTGCTCGAAAGTTGTGCTTAGTGTGGTGCATCGGAACTCATCTATGACAGATATTAGTACTGTAAATTTGAAGGTACTTTCCTGGTTTGGCTGGTGTGACGTAGATTAAACTCGGGAAAACTTCATTCAGGATGGGCTGCCGCTGGGATCGTTCCTAGAACCTTCCGATTGCTACGCCAACGGAGCTGCGACCGGTCGGTCCTAAGATCATAAACTTGAACTGTATGTATATTGTTATACCCGAAGTTTATGTTGTTTTATAAGCATTCAGTATTTCCGTTTGAAACGAGACTTGAAATAGGTTTAAAGATGCTTAACGTCGTGTTGAAAGACAAGAGTTATGTTCACTTTATTGAGAGTCGTGATTCAGCGTGGAGGTTCAGTGAACAAGTAGTAACTTGCGGATGGTGCATTGGCCGTGAGTAACATTTCTCATCTGCATGTGATGAGCTTACAAGGGCAGTTATTACGAACATATTAAAGTGTGTAAGTTGCTCTTCATCGTGGTTTGAAAAGATAAACTTCATTGTGAAGAGTGACACATAAAATGGTAATGGGAGTCTTCGAAACTTCCGGTAGATGTGACAAACGCAAGTAGCTACTACTACTTTTGACGAGCACTCTGAAGATATATTCATGGAGAGTATGGTTCATGGAGCCTCCTGCGTAGCGCGCTCGACTTGGACTGTGAGCGGTCCCAGCTTGGATTCCCGGTGGGAGGCTCAAAATTTCGGTGTTGACCCACCCACCAACGTGAGGACAGTTGGAGAGCTACTTGAGTAAAAGAAGTAACGGACTGTGGTCATGAAAGTTAGACACACGACTACGAGGAGGCGTTTCAGTAACCACGCAACCCTTTACTTGTACGTAATTCAGCCGGTCGACAGACCCAGTACCCTTGAGAGCCTGTTGCACCATAGTTATCACTTGCCCTTCCATATTGCGATCATGGTGAAAATATTCTACTTAAATTTTAAGATCAAAAATGCTTACTTCCGATTCGATATTTCCTGAAAATTTTAACCTGATACAAGTAAACGCAAGAAAGATATCAGCTATAAAATAATTTCTGAGTATTGGGTTGAGGAGCCTGCCAGCATCGTTTATATGCAGAAGTAATAGATCACTTTTTGTTATTTACTGGTTAAAGATCTTGTGTGAGATTTTGTACACGTAAACGGTAGTGTCCTTGTTTACTGGTAGATATCTGGAATTAAATTCTGCTGAAAATAAATCTTATTTGTGTGGTTGAACGTGAGTGTATCGCGTGTATTAGCGTCGTTATATTATGTTCTGTTGATTTTTTTTAGTAAACTGTTTATAATATAAAGTCAGGTCATGTCCCAGAAAGGCTAGTGCTTTATGATATCGTGTGGTTCCTAACAACTGTTCAATGTTGTTTATTTCACATTTAAAACATATTAACTGATATGCCCATCCGTTGGCGCGGGGCAAATGAATTGATCACGAACAAGAAACGAAAGGTGTGATCCATTCGGTTTACCTCAAATTACCAATCTGTACCGTGTTGTCATAATTGTTAAAACGTCAGTACAGTGATTCGAAGGTTAGGATGTGTTTGCATAATAGTTCCTGTATATGTTTGTGTTGTGTTATAAGAACCAGCAATATCCCTTCCGCTATTTTTACGTTACTGAGTAAATCAAAGTGTCGTAAATTTCAAGGTCATGAAAGAATAAAATTTTGTTCCTGTAAATTCGTTAGACACTGGGTAAATAATTCACAACATCTGTTAACGGAATTACCAAAACTAAACTTACTGTTGGAACAGTGATGAGAGTAAACATTTTATCTTGCTTCACTTGAATCGAAATTCTGCTTTCCATGGCCGATCGAAGAATTCTTTTTATTTACTTGTTAGATCGTCTGTATATCTTACTTCTTGTTACATGATTATAGTTTACCATGAACGCAGAGTCATTCATTTAGTGAACCTTTGAAAACATATAATTTGGGCAGAATTCTTCTGTTATGTTCTCTTATTCCTGACGAAAAACTTTTAGCGTGAGATTCAGTTTCTTCCTGTTTGCATTTTTCAGCTGTAAAAGAAAGAAAGAAAGAGATAAAACTGACACTGGCTTGAAGGACTCAAAACTTTACTGCATTTCGATTTGCATCTGTATGGCGAGGGGAATGATTGAGGCTACTGTAGATCACTTTCTTTGTGTTGGAAAGTGTTTTGTAACCGCAAAGCCCGGATGAGTAGACAGGACAAGAAAAAAGGTTCGGTTTTTGTTGACGTTGATGTCTGCTTCGTGAGGTTCCTCGACCTCTTCGTTTGAAGCACTGATTCATTCATTCACGGCTTCCTCTCTTTCTTTGCCTTCCCACAGGAACAGAAAAACACTGAATTGGTACTACGGTGCAATTACTCATTTCATTGGTGCCAGCGATGTTAGAGTCTTCTTCCAATTTAAGTTTATACATAAAAAAGGAACACAGTTTTCGTAATATAGCTGTAACAAAGGAGCCACTCATTATATTACAAATAGTGTCGGCATATCATAGTCACGTTCTTCCCCTTCCACAGTGTAAGAAAATTGTTTTATCGTTAGTGTATTAAACCAAGTGCTGCCTTGCTTTCTTCACTTTAGTGTTGCATAATGAAATGCTGGAACAGTGTGACCGAAAAGTAAGGTTCCGAAATATTCTTTACCACTCATGAAACTACAAAAAACGGGATTTTCACAAACTTACTGAAAAAAAATGGCCTATCCGGGGCTCCTCAGTATGTTTCAGAAAAAAAGAATCAAGTGATTGATATCTTTGGAAAGCTCTTGTTCAGGGTATCTACTGGTGATAGAAGCAATGAAAGTTATGAATTTAAGTAGTTGGTCATGAATCATGAAATTTTGTTTCAGGACATTCATTAATTTGTTGTTGTAACAACGTAATATAAAGTTGAAGATATTTCAATCTCTTCGCATGTCCACGTCAATGTTAATTATAGAATTATCGTAAATTTCTATGCACCGTAATTAAAGTTTTCTTAAATTATATAACTACGAGATACTGTTTCCTCGTAAGTACGTATTACTTTGTGCTTTTTACCCTTGTAAAGTCATCGACAAAACTTCTTTCCCCTTTGGTAAAATTTCTTATGCGAATAACTTTGAAATGGGTGGACCGACTTATGTACTATCTGTAACTTAAAGAAAAGTACCTTCTCTTTAGTGTACATGAAATTTCACTACTGAGCGGCCGTGACTCAGTGGTTGTACGTTGGCATAGCATTCGGGAGCTCGTGGGTTCAATCCCTGCGGTCCACCCCCTGACTAAGGTTTTTCAAAGGGGTTTCATCAGCCACATCAAACAAATGCCGGGATGGTACAACGTAGGCCCTAGTCGACACCTTCCCGCATCTTTTCCTCTCCCTTATCCCGGTCTGACTGAGCCTTAGATACCGAAATTCTATAAATTAAATTCAGCGAAATTTCACTCTATACTTGCCCGAACGTTCTTACATGCATATATAAAACAATTTTTTACATTATATGTAAAGCATTGAGTATTTTAAGAGCTTATTTATTTATTTTTGTTAAAAGAAAAAAGGAAAAAAAAGTGAAGTTCAGTGTACACGATTGCGAATTTAAGCATCCCTGTTGATCATCAATTTTCGTGCTGTACTAGTTAGTAAAAATACTTGTGCTTGGTAACTAAAGTTTTTGATAGTAATAGTGACTGTCCATTGTTTTACTGTTCTAGAAAAGTTTGCTGTTCTTATAACTTAAATACATAAAATTACTGTTTAAAGATATTTAACATTTCAAGCGTGTTACGTAATAGCTTCTTGAGTATGTTTGTTTTGCCAATTCTGAGGTAAGATCTTCGTGTGAATGGCCAGCGACTAGAATACTTTTTTCCCCCAGCTTTGAATACATCCTGCGGCAACTGCCATCAGTTCTGCGTCAGGCAAACAAAGAGGAAACTGCCTTCTAACTGAAAAATCGCGTGAAACAATTGGGACATTTATGTCTTACTTTGTTTTGTTTTGGCTATCCATGTTACACTGTCCCAGCACTTCTTTTTATTTCGACTGAAACATTGCATCTTGTGTGTTCCACATGTGTATGTTGTGAATTCAGTTTAGTGACCTTGATTTTCCTCACAGCTTTCAATCTAGTGTTGGCATAACCTTCGCTTAT
>JAGDQP010022981.1:0-20238 GCA_022664845.1 Lepisma saccharinum | reverse complement strand
ATGTGAAACCCGCATTCTAAATGAAAGCATTTTTAATAGGAAAAAGAGGTCCATCTCAGAACCCCACAACTACTGGGAATCGAACTCGAAACTGCTCGCACTGAAGTGCTCGTGGACCTTTGAGCCCTACCAGCACCAGAAACTGAACTTAAAAACTGCTTGCACTGAAGTGCTCGTAAGACCCGGTTCTAGCCTGATTTCTTGCAGAAACATAATATTATAATTAAAAGTGCCCCTAAGGCCCACTTATAGCCGCATCTCTGGTAGCGCTCTATGAACTATGTTTTAGAGGAGGTTTACGTATATAATAAATAATAATAAGCTTAAAAATTTAAACATGAAATGGGATTTGTAAGACTTTAGGAATTAATATAAAGGAAAATATCTTTAATCATTTTACCTCAGACAGAAAATTATCTTCACTTCTGCACTGATAAACTGAAACTGAAATAAAGACGATACTTAGCAACGGTTAACACACTTGTCTGAGTGTCGCGTGCTTCACAACCGGTGAAAGAAGACAATTCAATTCCGGCGTACGTGAATATTTTCATCCATATCCCATGACACGAATTATTCCTAATGGAGTGACATGAAAAAAGACAAAGTTTGGTATTTCCTCGTTCAAAAGAAACCGTTGCCCGGTGAAATAGAAAAAGATTTGTGGTGTACGTGTGTCTTTTGACATTGATTCTAGTTATCGGAATGCCATTAACTATCATGCGGAAGTTTCGTTGAGAAGAGAATGAAATAAAGACGATGCTTACTAACGGATAACATACTTTCCTGAGTGTCGCGTGCTTGAAAAGCGGTGAAAAGAGAGAATGCAATTCCGGTGTACGTGAATATTTTCATGTATATTACATGCCACGAATTATTCCCAAAGGCCGCTTTAGACGATACAATTTCTCGTACGATCTTTCGTATGATAGAATATATACAATCCATAGTACGAGATTTTTCGTACGATAAATCATACAATATCATATAGTGTTTTACACGGTACAATTTTGGATACGAGGGGATAATGATGAAACTGCTGGAGTTTATAGTTGTGACATCTCAGGCTTTTAGGGTAATCATGCCACAGATATTGGTGAAAGTATAGCCCATTTAAAAAATAGAAAAGGATTAAAATATTGATAACAATGAATCTTGACGCAACAGAAATTCAGTTTGTTTTAATGCCACATTCTACCAAGAAAATCTAACTTCTGCTAGGTTTCAGAGGTAACGAAAGTGTCGTAGCTTTACTTTTGTACTTCAATAAAGATATTTCAATTCGGACACACAAAAAACGTTGAAAATTTTGTCGTCTTCTGTGATAAGTTCGGAGTCATATGTGTTGTTTTTACAATATTCATGAGTTAACAAGATATGTGACATTACACAGCACTTCAAAAGTATATAAATCGCGATATATTAACTTCTATTTATACATATGGGGACAATTAGTAATACTGCGGCTTAACTACTTCTACCACAGAGCACTAGAAACGCCTCAAAATGCTACGTTTTACGTTCCTATAAGCATGAAATACATGCAAAATAAAAAAATTAGGAGTAATGTAGATTTTATGGGATTTATAGGCGTATTTCACACAAGGTATATAGATGTGAATAGGGAGGGCCAGCTGTCTTAACCCTTGAATAAAAATTACTTCGTTCGATTAATTATCTAGCTCACGTATTGACTTGCACAGCTCTGGCTTGACGTCGACACTTTACTTACATTATGTCTACTTCTGTAATTACTGTTCAATGTATTTCATTATTTCGGATGCACAGAGCGTATATATTTATCAGAATCATTGGGGGGGGGGGGGGTTTGCAAAGATACTGGTATCCTCTACATTATTTCCTTTTATACATATCATGCCTGCAGCAGATTCGGTACTCTACGCATAAGAAAAACAAAGAAAATCACCTTAACTGCATTGCACAATATATAGGAGAAGCAGTAGCTATTAGATCACATCAGAACTTTGTCATTATATTTTTAAACATATTTAGTACCTTTTATGGTTATAGGAATGCAAAACGTAGCATTTTGAGGTATTGCCAGTCCTCTATGGCAGAAGTAGCTGAACTGCAGTATCACTTACCTTTTCACATTTCCCTTAAAAACTTTGTTTTATATCTTTATACCTGTAATAGTTTATTATGCCATTATGTATGTCAATTTCTGTAGCAAGCAATAACATTAATATGTTCTCTTTGTCTCGTAATACATAACCAAACAGCCGAATAGGAAAGCACACTATATTGCCAGTAGGGGCGCGGTCATAGATTGTACGAAAAATCCACTGAAAAATAGGACCGTTTCTATTTAGAGAACACATTAGAGATAGCATGAAAAATCGTGCTTTACACGATCAAAGAATGTAACCGATGAGATTTCATACGAGGGATCGTACGAGAAATTGTATCGTCTAAATTGGCCTTAAAGGAGTGACATGAAAAAGACAAGTTAGGTATTTCCTTGTTCAGAAGAAACCGTTGCCCGATGAAATAGAGAAATGTATTTCTGGTTTACGTGTGTCTTTGACATTGATTCTTGTTAACGGAACGGCATTAAGTTCCATGCGGAAGTCCCATTAAGAGAAACTTGTCGCGTGCTCAGAAAAGAGAGTCCGTTTTTTCTTAAAGTGTAGATATTTACGATATATTAGTTACATTAACGGAATAAATTAAAAGAGGACTGCCTACGTGCAAATTGCTCGCTTGAACCTATGATTATATGACATCGTTGAGGATTCCAATTATAAATATTTTAAAGGAAATAGCTGTTCTAAGCCTGGAAGATTCGATTGCGTACGTGCTTCCAGATAATCGAACGTATTTTTACGTTAGGTATTTCCCGTTCGTTTAGAATTTAAATTATGGATAATTTTAAATAAAATACCCATTCTAAGCCTGCAAGTTTCGATGAAAGTTGAAAATTTCAAATGAATGCACCGTTCACTTATCTTAAATAAAACCACACACTTTGCTAGCTGTATATCATTTCACCGATACTGACTTTGATGCATTTACTGAGGTTGTTTCAGTGAGAGAGAAAATATTTAACAAACTTCCGTATCATTGAAAAGGTATGAACAATTAAATTAGTATTTCAATTAGTAATGATATAATTAATTAATATCTCTCTTTAAAGTTTCAGCTAACATTTACTGTGCAGACAGTATAACACAAATATATGAGAAAATCTATTTTTCAGGCATCCCTCTGATTAACTTAATTCATTTTCTTTCAGCCTTTAGCCACTTTTTATTTCAAGTACTTAACAATTTTTAAGAGAAATGTATTGTAAATGAATTAATAATATTTGAACTTTCCATTATCAGTATAAGAAACTTATTTCACCTTTTAATTTAATAATGAAACGTATATGATAGAGATAAACATTTACTTCATATGAAATTGACCGTAAGATGTCATTAGCTGTCAGATCCCCTGAACGCGGAAGCTGAACTCAATATTTAAACGCTTTTGATTGGTGTATACACATGTGACATTTCTTGTGGGTTGGAGGCACTATTATTTAGTTAAAGGCGGCGATTCGTTCAAAGGAAAGAAATGGGCTTAATGAGAAAAAAATAAAATGGCACTTTCTTTCATTATTATACCTAAAACTTTATCCCATAAACATGAAAATGTAAGAGTTAAAAACTACCATTTGTTGTTCGTAAATGTACGATTAGTTTTATTTTATTTTTTCTTTCATCTAGGTTCATTACACTTGAAGACAAATATTATAAAGTATTTATAGGAGATTTTCAAAATAGAAATAGGTGAGTTTATTATTATTATTATTATTATTTAGTTATTTATATATTCAAATGAAATCTATAATGTTTACTGGCTTATAATATCAGTTTACTGACAGATATTTAGTAAAACGTTTAATTTCCTTGATGTAGTTTCGCTAATGAAAGATAGATGGCCTGAGCCTACGTGTAAAAGGAAAGTGAGTTGGAAGGTGACGTTGGCAGAGACAAAATGTTCACTAGATATTTCCTTACTTGAAAATAGGGAGAGCACATTGGGAAACACTTATATTACTAGATAAAACGGGATAAAAGAGGAAACACCTTACATTTTTCGTGTTACTATTAAATATTATAGAGAATGGAATAAAAAATTAATAACATTTAGCTTTGCTTTTGACAAATGAATCACTTTTGAAAATAGTCACAGCGTTGGACCCAAAATGGCGGACAATCATGCTATTGTATCATGTACTTATAAGAATCAGCTGCTTTCACGATATTTTCAAGTAAGTAGACATTTGAAAAGTTGTTTGCTTATTTCTTACAGGGAATAATACTTGTTAGAACATGGGATGTACATTAGTTTATTAATTTTATAATAATAAGAAAGAATAAAGTCAAAAAATAGTACATATCTCAATGTTTTAAAACACTCAATTACTTAATGCTCACCAGATGGCGTTTATTCCATTTTTTACGTTTAAACATAGAGTACAAGTAAAATGGAAAGAAAAATCTGTTTATTTTAATTCTAAATTATTTTCATTGTAATTCTATTTCAATTGATAGTGAAAATCTAAAAAATGAAAAATAAACTTACATATACAATTTAAAACTTGGAACATGTAATCAGTAAATCACTATCTCTATTAGGAGAAAGGTGAATTCAGTGACCGGAAGTTAATTCTAGCACAGCTATAACTTGCGTATGTGTGATCTCAGTACCTTTTCACATGTGTGCACATGAATGATGAAAAAAGTAGAGATCACCTAGATTTTATTTTTGCTTTTAATCAAGTAGGGGGAGCACTAGGGGAAATTACGAGTGGTATTTTGCTTGTAATAAAGTACAGGGGCACTAGGGGAAATTACGAGTGGTATTTTGCTTGTAATAAAGTACAGGGGCACAAGGAGAAATTACGAGTGGGAATTTATATTTACATTGAATAGTTGCGTACATAGTAATTTTAAAGGGATCAGTGTTTCTCTTAGGGGTATTTAATTAAAAACAATAAATAATAATGTGTTATTATTATTTTTATGCTTTAGTCCGTGCGTAACAGGGCCCACACCTACCGTTTAATTATATTTATTAAGCCCGAGTTTATTTACGGTTTAATCATTTTAAAAATTTGTTTGGGATCGCTTTTTAAAACACGTTTGGGACCACGCGTTTTAAAAACGTGCTTGTGATCGGGTGTTTTAAAAACACGTTCGGGGGCCGGAAAAGCCGGTCTGTAAACCGTGATTTGCCACCGCCACTGTTGCTGTAATAGTTAAGGTGTCATATTATGGAACATCTAGGAAGTTTACTGAACACTTGCAGTATAGTTTAGAGGATAATTGCTGTGGCAACTTCCTTGCAGAGGTAGTGAAATAAGTTTACAGAGGGGGCACGCGTTTCTTTGACTATAGTTTTAATATGAATATAAATTTATGAACATTCTTACCGCTATCTATCCGAATATTATGGAACATCTAGAAAGTGCTTGCTGAACACTTCCAGTATAGTTTAGAAGAAAATTACAATGGCAACTTTGTTGCAAAGGTAGTGGAATAAGATTACAGAGGGTGAATTTTATAATACTAATATAATTAGAAATTTGTGCTATGTTTAATTGAAATTAAGTTTTACTGACATCCATGGGAGATCAACTCCTACAGTTTTAATATGAATAGAAATTTATGGACATTACGGGAGTTTACTTTTTTCAGACTCATTTTTCAGAAAAATATCCTAATAAAATGTATAGACCATGTTATTTTAAACAGATTTGTGATTAATTTACTGCGCATGCGCAAAAAACTAACGTCATACTATAAAAGATCGTCTCCCACACCTAGACAATTAGTTTCAATTTGTACTTGAAGCTATCGGTTGAGAAAAGAGTGTTTAGTAAATTTAGAAAACACACATTTATATTTAAGGAAATGTACTTTGTAAAGAAGAAGACGTGAAATTTAATATACTTTCTTTATTGAACTATCTTAAATGAAGTGATATTTTACAACTTTTTTGAAGATACTATAATTTAAAAGTGAAATTCTTATTCAAAGAAAGAAAGAAGGTACTGCTTTCTAAAGAAGAAGAAAAAGAAGTGATTAGACTTAATTCTGTGCTATTTCTGACCAACTTAGTGTACTTTAAAATTGTGAATATGGAAATCTAATTTGAAAACAAAAAGTGCAATTTACTATATTGTTTCCACAGTTACTACAGAAAGAAGAAAATCCATGAATTTCAACGTTAAAAGCACTACTGCGGATAAGATTATCTTACGGGAAAAGAAAAAGGATTTTCCGATGCGGATTCAATGCATAACACGTGGATTAGTTTATGCTAGTTGGGGGCACAGGAAGTGCTTCCACGAAATGTAAGTTATGTTTCTGAATTTATTAAACATCTTTACCGTTTATTCCATTCTAATATGAATCCTGTTTCTAGTGCTTCCTTGCATGTGAATGATTTAATTGATTTAGGACATACTGGCTTTTTAATACTTTAGCAATGCTAGGTTGGCTTTCCAGCATTACTGATTACTAACGGAACCTTGTGATGAGAGAAACAGATGAATCCTTCATCCTGGTATCGCCTGTCTTTTTCAATTAATTCCTTCTCTTAGGAACGATATCTATAAAGTTTATGTAATTTTTAATGAAGATGATAGTTTAAATATTATTCCTCGGAATCGGAAATTCTCTATTTCTTTTGGCCCTAGTACTTCATTGCCCTCAACCACCACTTCTTCATATACTTCAACCACAACGTCTGCTCCAGTAACCGTGGTACTTCTTTATTAACCCAGGCCACTACTTTTGTAACCACAGCTATACCCATTTGCAGTCCGTCCACTTCTTTCGAACCACAACCTTCCACTTCTTCTTCTTTTGTTCCACCTGTCTTACCCGCACCATCTACTTCTTCTCTTTATTCTTGCTCTTGTTGAGAAGGAATCTATTTCTTTTATGGATGCTGACTGTTTATTTTCTCCTTTGGTAGTCACATTTGTGACCATGCTTATGTTATTATGAGGAATAGGGGAGTCAATTAAGTAATAAAACTGAAGAAAATCTTTTGAAGGAAATTGCTGTAGTTGAACAAGGTGTTCAGGAAGCTAAAAATTCTGAAGTAATGCAACAGGGAACAGCGGGCAACCTCTTCAAAATTATAGGCGAACGATAGTGCGGTCTCGGTGTTTTTCCAGTAAAAGGTACGGAAATTTTCATATAAGTAAAAGCCGGTACCTCCAGTCTGACGCCTGCTGACTATGTGGAGAAACTCTAAATTTGCACAATAACATTTACTTTATGATGTTGATCCACAATCCTGAGTCGAATTAACATAGAAAGTAGCAATGATGTCAGCGGGGAAGACGTCTACATTCTTTGGCCAAAACGTATCCTTTTAAATACTGAACACATTCTGCGATCGATTGAGAATATTCTCAACTCGAACGGAAGTTTTATATTGGCTGAGAGCGTGAATTGTTAAAGCCAATATTATTGACCCTACTCGTGGAAAAGGATAAAGTATTAATGATAAATATTTACCCTTGGAGGAATATTTACAATCACACATTATTCCTGTATCTAAATTGGGAGCTAGCTCGTATATTTGTTTGCCAAAGGCCCTAGTTATGGCGGAACAGCGAGCACTTTCGCATAATAGAGTACACTATGTGAAGGAACATCCTCAAAATTGGAAAAAAGAAGCTAAAGCCCTATGCAGAAAGGCACGAGTTAAAATTTCTAGTTTTGGTGGAGATATCAATGATATTGATAAATTTGAGGATTTTTATGGTAATCAATTCCAAATTGTAGTGTATGCTTTAAAACCTGGTAGTCGGGACTCAGAAGTGATTTATAGTGGAAACGGTCAAAGCAATAAGAAACTTTTATATTTTATTATGATCACAATTTTGATGTAATTGAGATTATTACCTCGTTTATATGAAGTCATTATTACTATAAATTATGTTTAAAGCCAATTGCTGATCATAGACTTCATAAGTGTGAATACATGTGTGAACACTGTGAAGAGTGCCATTCACTTGAAACTTCTGATGATGGGAGAGCAATAACTTTTGATAGGTGTTTAAGAATATTTCCTTCCGATCTGTGATTTCATAATCATAGTAATAAGGAGAAAGGAAGACCTATATGTTGCTATGTGAAGTTATGTTCACAGTGTGGTGTAAAAATCGATACTCGAGACAGGAATAAGGATAATAAAATTCATGTTTGTGGGGAGCATTACTGTAGTATCTGCACGTTGTACGTTAAAGATCATATTTATTCGTGCGAAAGGTGAAAGCGAAACATGAAACAGATTTTTTGTATATTATATATGACCTCGAATCAATTATATTAAAGCCAAATAAAAAAGATGAGCGTGAACACAGGCCAAACTTAATTTGTGCATCTCACCGCTGTTTTAAATGTAAGAGCTTTATGGAGGACGAATATGAATGCTTTCAATATGGTACTGCACAAGGTGAGAGAGATTTTGTGTTTTACGATATTGAAAGCTTTGTAAAACACGTCCTCAGTCAAGCTCCGAAATTTTAAACAGTGGCTGCTCTCGCGAATAACGGATCAAGATTTGATTGTATTATTATTGCGCGTACACCCATTGATAAAGAACAGATCATTCAACAAATTTTAAGCCAATGTGGTAAAATTATTCAAATGACTGTACGCAATAATATTTTTAGAGACATCTAATTTTTATATCAGTTAAATTATCAAAATTACCGGAAACTTTAGGATTAAACGTTGCATTGAAGAAGGGAGATTTCCATTACCTCTCAAACACAGAGTTAAATCAAAATTATAATGAAAAAATGGCCTTCGTTCGAAATTTTTTATGATGAGGGAAGCTTAGAAAGTGAGCTGAAAGATTTACAAATTTAGCATAAGAAGTGTGAAAATAAAACCTTTAACTTACAACGGGAATTGCTTAGCTACTGCAAAAATGATGTGAGAATTTTAACGGAATGGTTATTAAGTTTTCGGACTTACTTGAAGAAAAGACTAAGGGCATTCAGTGTTTGCTTCAAGTAAGTACAATAGCAGCGTGTGCGATGCACTGCTTTAGGTCTATATTTAGAGGAAAAAAGCATTTCTCTTATTGTTCCTTTTGGCTATCGAAAACGTAACCCACAAAGTACAATGGCGTTTCAATGGTTGAAGTACATGGAATTCGAAAGTAGTAATGATGTTACTATTCATACAAGCGAAAAGGGTGATGAAGTTCGATTTGGAGGATTCAAAGTGGATGGGTATCATGAGAAACATCATACTGCTTACGAGTCCTATGGGTGTCGATTTCACGGCCATTCATGCATTAAACAGGGTCGTCAAGTTCCTCTTAATAAAATGAATGGCGAAACATTAGATGACAGACATAATGCTACCATAAAAAGAAAACTGTGCCTTGAATAAGGCTGTAATCTTAAATTGGTAGAAATCTATGAATGTGATTGGGATAAAGAAGTGCGTGAAAATCCACAAGTTCGAAACTTTATTAAAACTTACTGTCAACATCCTGAAGGTGGATTACTTCCCAAGGACGCATTTAAGTGAGGACGTACATACGTTTTCAAAACACTGTGAATGCGCAGAGGATGAATTTATAGCCTACAAAGATATCTGTTCCCTCTATCCTTATGTAATGAAAACAAGCCTCTGCCTGTTGGTAAGCCTGCCATTAATCGGGGAAAAACATGTCCTGATGCCAAACAAATTCATGGAGTACTATTTTGTAAAGTTCTCTCTCCCAGGATCTGGCGATTCCATTACTCCCATTCAATGCGAACGGTCGCCTCGTATTCGGTCTCTCTTGTACTTGTATGGAAGAATGAAAAACGAGGAGGACTGTAACCACACTGTGAATGAGCGCTGTTTCATTGGTACATTTTACACTCCTGAATTACTTGAAAGTCTACAAAAGGGGTATACGATTTTAGATACTTATGAGATTTATAAGTTTAAAATGCAAGAAGGGTTATTTAAAGACTATTTAAATAAGTTCTTACACATGAAACAGGAAGCTTCTGGTTTTCCACCTGATTGTATTACCGAGGAGGACAAACAGAAGTATATTGAAGAGTATGCTGAACATGAAGGCATAAAACTCAATCCTAATAATATCAATAAAACTCTGGTTTGCGTTATATTGCAAAACTGTTTTTAGATACTCTGTTTGGGAAGTGGGGGGAGAGAACTGATTTAACGTAGACCTGGGTTGTTAATGGTGCAAAATTTAGAAATTCTCCGAACATCGAACTTTGAAGTGCATAACGTACCTCTGATCGGAGAAAAATCCTTACATATAAGGATTTAGAAAATGTAAATTCACCTTTTCCTTTTTCAAATATAATTCTAGCTGCATTCATTACATCATTGACTAGATTTAAATTATATAGTTTAGTAGATAAAGTAGGCATAGAAAATCTTATTTATTCAGATACTGATTCTGTTTTCCATAGGCAAAAGAAAAATTAACCGCCATTGCTTCCTATAGGTAATTTTTTAGTCCAATTAACCAATGAAATTAAACAGGGGTAGGATATTCCCATCTTTATTGAACTGGGACCGAAAAATTATTCTTAGAAGGAAAAATAAATTCAGACGGGCAAAATTAAAACAACAAGATTCTAGGTATAACTTAAATGCATGAGCTTTAAAAAGCATTGAATTTGATCATTTCTTAAATTTAGTTAAAAATAAAAATGGAAAAATCATTATTAGAAATCCAAATTCTATCTATAGAAAGCCAGGTTTCAAAATTGTGTCTAGACCTGAAAATAAAACCCATTAAAATATACTATCTAAACGAAAATGTCATATAATGAATTTGAAACTCTAACTTTTGGATATAAAAACGTAAATTTAATGACTGCTAGTTCATTTATCTTTTGCCTTTAGCCCATAATGGTTCTTCTTCTTCATTTTCAGTATCCCGCTACTATTTTAATTTCTAGTCCTAGTATGACTGGGGAAAGTTATTTTGTAAATATGTTATTATTACATAGTGAAACGATGTTTTCTAGTCAGCTTAATGATATAGTTTGGTGCTATGGCGCTGTGATATCTTAATTATCTAGTTAAATTACAAATATTCGATTTCATTTTGGAATTCCTGATATGAAAACTTTTGACATTGAAGAAAATTCACTATTAATTCTTGATGATTTAATGACGGAAACTAATGCAGACGTGTCAATTTTTTTAAGAAATTCGCTCATGATAAAAATTTAAGTGTAATTTTTCTAGTTCAAAATCTATTTCCTAAAGGAAAATATGCATGTAATGTCTCTTTAAACGCTCAGTTTTTTAATTATCCTAGAGATAAATTACAAATACAACATTTAGCGAGGCACGTTACGCCGCAGTAAAGTAAAGAAGTCATTCAAGTCTTTGAAAATGCTATAGTGAACCCCATTCTTATTTACTTTTTGATTTAACTCAATGTATACCGGATATTCTTCGTCTACGAACAATATATTACCCGATGAAAGTATGCACATCTACGCACATATAAAAGACATCAATTCAACCCAGTCAGCATCAAGATTTCAAGCATAAAACATCATCTAAATGAGCTCCGTGCAATTTGTAAATGTAGTAAAAAGCGTAAACCATTAGTTAAAAGTGTACCTAATGGTGTAATTCAAACTATTGCTCAAATAGGTAAACATGTTTTAAATGGCAACTTTAAACTCTCCCCTCGTCAGAAGAAAATATTACGTTCACATAAGAAGACATTACGTGCACTCTCTCTGAAAATATCAAGTTTAAATAAAACATAAATAATTAGTGTAAAAAGGTGGTGCCTTTTTACTTTATTATTAACTCCAATCTTAAATACAGTAGTTGGAAGTTTATTTAACCAATAAAAATGTCTTCACAATTTCAAAAGATGGTACTCATTCCAGAAAATGCAAGTGGACAAATGTATTCCACTATGAAGTCTGTAAAGTCTAATCAAACACGTCTCGATAATGAAATGGATGAAATTTTAAAACGAACTGACATTTCCATAGAAGAAATATGGAAAATATATCAGCAAGCATTACATCGTTATTTAGAATATACTCATCAATCACAAAAGTCAGTTGTCTTACCCTTACAATTCTCAATCAATATGTTACCCATCATTCAATAAATTATTAGTTCAGTACCAAATTCATTTGCTAAAAAGACTCAATTATTATTAAATCTGCTGCAGGCTTCTAATCGAATCAGTTGGGATCAGATTGGTGCAGTATCTATAGATTAATAACTCATTTCCGTTACAAATATTATCGATCTTATTAATGACGTAGTAAGAACTCGAAATTCTTCTAAACCTCACGTTGACACTCAAGAATTTAAAGAATTATTACAAAATATTAATATACCATTAAAATTAATTAATTTTCAATACGGTGCAGGTTCCAACTTTATTAATGTCATATAGCTTAATAAAGTTATAAAGAAAAATAAAACTAAGAAAGTAATAAAGAAAAATTCTATTCGTAAAGGAATCAAGAAACGATTTTCTTCATTCTTTAAAAATTATAAGAAATATAAATATTAAATAATGTCCTTTCATAAAATTTATTATGCTTATGCAAATTCAAATTCTTTAGGTAGTATCTCCAAATTAAAAAGAAAATCAGGTTATTCTCAGAAGTAAGAAAATGGTTACCTTCACAAGATAATATACTTTATATGCTCCTGCACGTAAACATTTTCCCCTAGGCAATATTATGTTAGTGCACCTAATGAATTAGTACAAATGGATTTAGCAAATATGCAAAATGTGTCAAGGTATAATGATGGATATAAATATATTTTATGTATTAATAGTATTGATACTTTCACTCGATATGCAATTTATATCCCTGTTAAAAATAAAACAGGTTTTGTTATTGCAAAGGTATAGATTCAATATTTAATAAGAGAAAATTACCTCTACTTCATTGACAAACTGATTTGGGAATTGAATTTTATAATAAGCATGTAAAGCGTATTTTAAAAAAAATATGAAGCAAATCATTATAGCGAACGTTCTGAAATTAAAGCCGCATTAGTGGAACGTTTTATTCGAACAATAAAAGAAAAATATATATAAATACTTTACTGCAGAAACTAACCATCATTATATTCATATTTTACAAGATCGTTTAAAAAGTTATAATCATACTAAACATTATGCCATTCAATATGCACCTATAGAAGTAAACGATTCTAATGTTAATTAAATTTTAGTAAAGATTATATGGAAAGCAAAAGAATCTTATAGAAAATGTAAATTTCAAGGTGCAGATTATGTTTGTGTTAGTAAATATAAACATAAATTAGAAAAAGATTATTTACCAAAATGGTGTCGGGAAATATTTATAGTGAATCATTGCATTAGAAGTAATCCAATTACTTATAAAATTCATGATTGGAATGGTGATCCTATTAAAGGTAGCTTTTATCATCAGGAATTACAAAAAGTTTTTGTAGGAAAACGTATTTTTTTAAAATGAAAAAGTATTAAAAGGTATAAAAGATTTGATTTATGTCAAATGGTTAGGTTATCCTTCTTCTATGAAAAGCTGGGTTCAACGAAAATCTGTTCAGCCGTAAACATGATGTCTCAGGAACAAGCCGATGAGTTTTATGTTACCTTATCATCAAATGTTTCCAATAATATTTTGAAAATAAGACAAGTTCATATACTACGAAACCTTATCAACCAATTCCTTTAACGGGAAATTGGGTGGTAGGTTTAAGCAGTCTTCTTATTCCATGGAGTTTTTATAATTTTCAAGAACAACAACTTATTGTTTAATTAAGCGATAAAATAAAATAGAATATAATATATAATTTCCATCTGGATATTATGAATCTATTCAATAAGTTTTAGACCATATTCCTATAGCTTTAAGTAAACAAACGGGTGAGGAAAATTATCATGTATTTGATGAAAGTAGTATTCTTAAAGAAAAATTTAATAATGTGGAAATGATAAGTGTTGAACGAATCTTTAATGATGTGGTAGATGAAAATCCAATTATTATTCAGTATGAACGAAGTAGAGATAAAGTTTATATTTCATATAAAGGACTTCCTAATCGACATTATCTTTTCGCGATTACTTCTGCTTTACAAGACATTTTAGGATTCAGTAATAATTCACAAGTGAATACACTATAGTGCACTTCTATCCAGTGAATCCGAAAAGAAGCTAAGGTTTCTAAATATTCTAGCACCCTTTTACACGAATCTTGATTATAATATTGCTTCAGAAATTAATGTTTGTATTGATATTGTAAAAGATCAACCTCTTCATGGAAAGGTAATTCAGGAAAACTGGAATTCAGGACTTTCATTATGAAAAAATTTAATCTTTTACATTTGAATGTCCGCAATATGTTAAAATGGAAAAGAAATATTTTGATACTCTGCAAGTAGACTTAAAGGATGAAGTAGGAAAAATTTACCATTGCAATTTGGAACGTCAAGCGTGACACTGCATTTTTAAAGAATATGATTTCAGAAAGTACCGAAAATAGTTTTTACATTACACTGTCTTCTAATGGAAGCATTCAAATTTACTCTAATAACAGTCCTACATATTTTTTCAATATCCTTAATAATCGAATTCATTTAAACAATACATGGATGGTAGGTTTAAGTAAAATTCATATTCCATTAACTTGTGATAATGTAATTAATGGACAAAATATAGTATGGTATAGTGATGAAAAACATAAAATAACACCGAGATAACACTCTTCCTTGTCTAAGGGAGTTATTGAATAATTCAACCAAGAAAGGAGACAAATAGTTCGAGAATGCTTAACTATACAATTAGGAAAAGGCCTATAGTTGTGTGATTGTATAATTTCTTTATTGTCACGATAACATCATCAGTCGTAATAACTGGAATATTTATAGTATTAAGATTCATAACCTCTTGGGTAGACTCAGTAGATACCCTCCGTTGTAAGTTAAAATTTTTGAAGAAAAATTCCCTAAAACATTGTATAATTGTACTTGTACCATCATGTGATAATGAAGAAAGCAGGGGTGCAGACATTTGACTCACCAGGCTGTCTGCTAATGTGGGTTGGTGAGCAGACCATCCATGTTCGTTCGCCAAGCAGTTGCTTGCAGGCCCCACGACATGAACGTACGGATTGGACACATCTAATCCGGTCGGTTTCCTTAAGCCTTAGCAAGAGGAATTAAGGGGTCTCCTGCCATTTAGCGGCAGAAGCCTTTTGGGGCGACAGTCCCGGTTTGCCGGTAATGTCCCTGTGTCCCGGCTATGCTGTTTTTATTGCGCTATATATTACCTGGAAAACTCAGTTTACTGTTAGGAGTATTATTTTGCATATAGAATTCATAGCTACATCAACAGTATATAAAAATTCGATATACTCTCAAGAGCTTTTTTAGAACTGTGTGATTAATTAGAATATCGAGTGTTTGTCTAAATCTGATCCAATTAGCTTCTTTAGTTTTCCATTTCCGAATAGGGTGTAGTCTATTTGTATGTGGTTTATCAAAACAAGATGTAGATTCTACTATACAAAAAAGTGGTCGCTGGAATACTTGTGTTTCGCAGTTCGCTAAATTTAGTGGCTAAATCGCTTAAACAAATTGCAAGAACTATAGCATAAAGAGTTGTACCATTACGTGGAATGTGAGTAATGCTCTTGCTGTTTAACAGTACTAAATCATTCAAATCCATTAATTTTCTGAGTTCCTTTTTTTAACTAACGTGCACGTTTATTCACAGCCAATTTGGAGAAGGTGTGAGCTCCAAGGCAAGGGACATCACGCCTATGTGAAAGTAGAAGGTTTATGATATTCAAAACTACCTGCAATAAAAAAGATGATCTCACCCACAATACGTTAGGCGCTCGCAAAGTCACAGTTTGGTTTGAGAATTTTGTATTTCGTAATCGTTAGTCGTAACGAGTACAAAGTTTATGCGTGTCTAAAACTACGTACTCGTTTATTTTGGGAGATTTTTTCTTTATTTGTTGCTTACAACAAAAACTGCACATAAATGTGTCTAACATCGATCGGAACATTGCTCTAGATTTTAAATATTACGTAATCTGAGAAAAAGGTAAAATCTTCTAAACTCCACATGCGTTACATGTTCTTGTAGATTTATAAAGCAAGTTCTACGTTATTTTGTCATGTCTCCTTCTTCATAGATAAGTTCAATAGTCTATTTTTTAGAAATTACAAGCCATTCTTGCTCATAGGAATATTTGCTCCTTTTTGAACAATACCTTAAAGGATCGATTATGCACTTTTCGTGCACTTATATAAATAATTATTCATTTGTTAATAAATTAATATTAATAATTCAAATACAGCAGAACTCTCTATTAAGTTCTGTAAGAAAGGAAAGAAACAAAGAGAATGAGAAGCAGCATCTACAACACAAGGAACAAGGTTATCATTTCCAGCATCTGCGGGGAAATCCAAACACGTTGCTGAATTCTGTTATAAGCTTTTCTGCCAACTCCACAGGTGCAACAGAAGCAACAAACCCATTGTGAAGGACAGTAATGAATGGATGAATGTCGAAATTATGTTTAATACCCATCCGATAGATCATTCTCTACACTGTAAAAGGTGGAAATACGAGATGGATGAACGTTACTCCGCTTTATGGAGAAATAAAAGTCGAAAATTAGCGTTTTGTTGTATTTACTCTTAAATGTGGATATATTGTAAGCCCTTTAGTGGAAAGATTGGTACAATTAACTCCATTTTAAAGTTTAACATTTTCTTTCTAATAGCTTAACGTTAACTGAAAATGGGTTCAAACTGTTCAAAGGTTTTTGTCGGTGAACATACAACTTATTTTACGCTTAAAATTCGGTTATTTTCTGATCGAAGTGTAAGCTAACCTTGCAATTTTGAGGTTACATACTTTTGTGGATGAAGTTTTAGCCTTGATTGGATATTCTACAATCTAATAACAGGAGTGACGTTACTTGCTTATCAGTGAACGTCCCACCATTTTGAGTATTTATATTGCTTTTACACTGTGAACAGTAAACAGTTCCCTGGTTGACCAAGGGTTGCATTTGCGGAAAGAGGAATTAAGTTGGGTATAAATCTTTACACTGTAGCAAACGCATTTCTTCCTTTTTTACGAGACATTTCTCGTAGTAAAATCAACATGTTAATGATTAACATTCGCAGTAAAGTCCTAGCTATAAACATCACTCGGGAAGCTATAAGCACAAACTGCCTTCGTAGTCATGTAAGTACTAATGCACAGCTTTTGTTGAATAAATAATATATAAAGTAGCTAAGTAGCGAGAACATCTGACCAGTGTGCTAGTGGTACTTGGATCGAAACCCAACCACTTCAGTTTTTTTTTAAATTTTAATCTTAAAGGAATATTACCTTTTTTTTTTTCCTACTTTCGAAAAAAAAGTTCGAATTTGTTGATAAAGGGGAAATTGAAGTCATCAGTATAGCTCTCTATATATATACGAATTTTTAAATTTTACAGAAAGTAAAACGTTCAACCGTAAACTGGCTGAATGTAGGTTAATCCAAAAATTGGAGGCAGCTGAGCTGCCTCTATTTTTTGGATGAACGTTGTGTCTCCTATTTTAACAGTGTATAGATACAGTTCCTACCGGGCCGCATGCTGATATCGAAGAGACGGCTTCGGGATAAATTCAAGAGTTTTATTTCTAGTATTACTACAATATATAAATAAATATATTTTTCTCCTGATTTGTCGTGATATGAACTAAAATACCAACAAGTAAAGAGGCGTCTCTAAGCCACCTTAAAGTCAGTGGAGCAGTTCAAAGCTGGCTAAAGACTAAAACTGATCCAAATGTGTTCACAATGGATCCGGTACCTTCTTCTGTATTTTCCCTTCGTTTAGCTCGTAGTTAACATTTATGACCAATATAATGACTTCTTTACATTTTCTTATACCACTACTGTTATTACCAATAAACATCGTCCTTCAAGGAAACTAAGGGAAACAAGAGCTTTGGCCAAGATTTCAGAGTCTCTGGACCACTGTACAATGGTATATTTTGCTTGAAATTAAATGTAACGTTGCCGGGATTATTTGTGAAAATCAATGTTTTGCGAAAAAAACGGGTTGGGAAGTTCCCATTGTGTCATCCTATATTCCCATTTGACAGTGATCAATGCCATTAATTAATACGTTAACTTGACTGACCATTAACTTTAACATACAAATTAGCTTTGGCGCAAGCTTCCATATGAAGGTAAACGGGAAATGCAAACATTCGCGCATAATGTATGAAGTGTGGCCTATCATGCAGGCGTTCGGTACAAAATTTGAAGTCATATAACTCGTGTTCCGCCAAATTACGAAACGTAGTATTTACCTCAAAGGGTGTTCATTTGAACAGATCAGCAATACAATGTGTTGCATTAATTTGATGTTAATTTCATGTTGAGTTGAGAGGTTCACCGGAGACAGTTTCCTTGTTAGAAAAAAAACAACTTTAAACTAAAACAAGAAAGCACTTACCTAACAAGGAGACCGTCACTGCGATCATATCGAAATTCAGATCTTTTGTAAAATCAATATAATTTTGCTTATTTTACAAAAACAAATAACTCCGGAGGCTCCATAACCCCTAAATATGTTCCTGGCGAGGAGCGCTGTCGGTGTGGGAGCTGTCGCTAACCCTCGACAGTGTTTCATTAAGGGACGAAAGTGAACCAGAAATGACTTCTGCCGAGTGAATTAGAAGTACACCCCGCAGTAATAATCAAGTCCCTAGCTCGGTACCTTGTAGTTAATATGGGCAGCTATTTTTTGTATATTACCTCTCTATAGGATGTAGACTCTCCTAGCAAAAGTTTAGGGTAGGTTTCGATATGATATCATTGACGGTCTTTTTGTAACAAAAACTGACAAATCGATTTCGCAATCGTAGTGGTTCCTATAGCCTTATGCAACCCAAATGATAACAATGCTCTTTGGGTTGCGTCTAAGAAAGAACTTGATAACCTAAGGTGGAAATGAAAGAATGTACTTGGAGACGTTCACGTATTACGCAAGCACATGTTTCATCATTTTAGACCCCTACCCCTTGTAAACAAAAATAAGCGGATCTCTCCCCCTCCCTTTGAGCTTAAGTAAGATTTGTCAAATTGTTTATAGTTATTTCATAGTCCAAAAACTACTTAATTCTTTAAATCTACAATAATGTTTTTTACGTAAGCATTGTTCTGATCTCCACTCTGCATTGTCAGAAAAACTTGAACCCCTTCCCCCTGAATGTTTACGTAATATTTGAACTTCCCCTTTAAAAAAGTTAAAAGAAAATATATCGACTTAAAAGTTCACTACAGAGTACAATGGCCTTCCAGAGGAATGAAGTTTAGGCCTAATATTATTTTACCCACGTATATTGCGGATTATTACCAGTTAAAAGCACATAAGTTCACTGATGCCATGCAGCTCTTCACTGAATTGTTACCAGAGAACATCACGAAACACAATAGATATCCTAAATGAGGGTCTACATGAATATAAGTGGGTGTCGAAAACGGATTAATTGTTAATGTACCGTACTTATACAGTCATAGGAATGGCTTCCGAACTTCAGAAGCTGAAACAATAAAAATTAAGAGGTAAATAGGCAGAGTGATACTGTATTTAAAATCTGAGATTAGCAATGGACATAGATTTATCAGTAATCTTCATGAGGCTAACATATGTCAGATATTGTACTTTAAACAATTTAAACGTCTATATAGGACTATTGATTTATTTATGTCAGAAAGAAAATTGTATTTAAAGCAAACACTAATCATCCCCTTGTTTGATTACGATGATGCAGTACATTAGTCTTTACATCCAGACAACAAACTCAGACCAATGAAAAATAAGTAAAAACTGTTGCATTTTTTTTCAACTTTTGCAAATTCCAACATATTTTCCCTGTGCTAAAGGGCAATACTATTTTAACGATGTAGCATATCGACGAGGATTTTTAAAATCTTTTGATGCACAATTATTCATGCAAAAACCCTGCTTGGATATAGAAAAAACATTTCTATATATCTTGCATCCATAAGTATCACGTGATAGATTCACATGTGTTTTGTCTCTCTTCCATCTTACTGCTGATTTAGATTATCTGCCTTCATAAGAGCTAGAAGCTTGAATATATAAACAGTCGTGAATAAATTTATTTGCTCATTACGTCTACGGTATGATTA
>JAGDQP010022980.1:0-29747 GCA_022664845.1 Lepisma saccharinum | reverse complement strand
GAGGATAGCAGCAGACCGAGATATGTGGAAAGAAACGGGAGAGGCCTTCATGCAGCAGTGGATAGAAAACGACTGAATATGAATATATGGTGTTTCTCGAAATCTGTAACAGGGTCACAACTCAGCTCCTAGTGCATTGTAAATATCCTCCTCCTGACGTTTAACGGTATATTGATGTCATTGAGAAAAGTTAGTAGGCACATAAATCTTTGAACCAAAAAATGTTAATACCAAAATGCATGTGCGGAATATCTGCTTCTAATGATGCTTCTGAAATCAGGGGCGTCTAGGACGATACTTGTAAGGGGGCAATTGAAAATTTAAAATGGCAACAGGAGTTGATTTTGATTCCGTTGAAACAAGCGTTAACAACTTTTAGAGGAACCACTTTTCCATAGCTCTTACCGTTTGGCAACTAGAACACATTATTGTTAGTCAAATTTAACAGATGTACAAAGTTTTCGGAACCTTTTGGATGTAACTCAAAGGAAATAGTAAATTAAAGTTCCAAACTAAAGTAAAATATTAAATGGGATATGCGGAATCAAACGGTGAAATTTTCGAACACAGAGGCGTCTCGGGAATATTGTTCCGGGGGACCAACTTCAAAATTTTAAATAGAAATATTGGTTGATTTTGCTTTCTTTCAAACAAACATGGAATTTTAAACAATTTTCAGATGAAACATTTTTAAATATCGTCAATTATAAAAGCTATTTGGTGAGTTAATTGTTGACCCACTAATTAACTCTTGTAGTTGCCAAACGCTATGAGATATTAAACGATGTTTTATCTGAAAGTTGTTCAAAGTTTCGTGTTTGTTTGAAAGAAAGCAAAACCAACCATTGTTTCTATTTAACATTTGAAGTTGGCCCCGTAACAATATTCAAAGGAGGTCCCTGTTTTCGAAAATTTCACCGTTTGATTCCGCATATCCCATTTAGTATTTAACTTTAGTTTGGAACTTTTATTTACTATTCCCTTTGGGTTACAGTATTCAAAAGTCCCCGAAACCCCTGTACACCATGTCAGCTGCCAAAAGGTATGAGCTATTTAAAAGTAGTTCATCTAGAAGTTGTTCAAAATTTAGCGCTTGTTTCAATGGGAGCAAAATCAACCCCTATTACCATTTAAAATTTTGAAGTTGCCCCCCGTAGAAGTATTCCCGATACGCCCGTGATTTAAAGAAGCACACCACGTGATTACGCACATACATACACTTTGGTATTAACATTTTTTGTTTCAAAGATTTCTGTGCACTAGTAGCTGATTTGTGACCCTGTTACGGATTTCGAGAACCACCCTATTGTATATAATATTGACTAACAGGGTATGCATCACTTTAATGGTCCTCTTATTTGTTTGAACGCTACCCATTGACGGATTCGAAAGAAATTTGATACATAAATTCCTTACGATCTAGAAGGATTAACTACCACATTAGAAGGTTGACAATCTCCGAAAGGGGAAAACGAGGTGTCGGCTCAATCAATTAGACAATGATTGTTAGATATATCCGTATAGCTTGAGCAACCCACACCACAATGCAGTTTGCCGGGTTGACTTCCATCAAGTGGGCAAATAAATATGAAAATCCTTCCTTTCAATTCATTAACAACGGCTATCCCAGTTTTTTGGTTCGACACCCCGCAGAGGTGGGGGAAGGGGCGAAAGGCGAGAAACCTCTCGTTCCTGCACCAACGGGTGGCCAAATCAGCTAGTATATATGTTGAAGGTCTAATACAGCTATTGAAGGGGTTGGAGACCACGAAACGGAAAAACTCCTCCACAGAACTCCTCAATTGTAAATTAGAGCGCAAACTTATTTTGATCGCCTGTAAAATATGGAATCAGCAACACTGTATCAGAAGTATTCATTAGTCCTAACTCATTAATTACTTATCATGAGTTATTCAAAGTCTTGATTACATTTACGTCTAATTAAAATTATCATGAGTTGACAATGATGCCATTTTCATTACGCCGAGAATACGTTTGAAACTATTTCTGCATTTTGTACTAACAATGTTTAGTAAGAATTCTTTTATTTAACTTTTTGGCTCATTACATTCTATATTTACTTGTAAACACGAGCACAAAATTTATAGTTTTACCCAGGTACTGATCAAACGTTTCATTTTACAAGAATATTACTATTACTACCATTGAAGGGAACAATTTTGAATTTCCTGTGTATAAATTTTTACCTGTTTGGTAGTGTTGAAGGCCAGAAGTGTTTCCAGAAGTGAAGTACGGACAGTTGAGTAAAGTTATCTTAGACATCTAAATAAATTAAATGTCTAAAGAGGACACCGTATTCGTTATCCTAAGAAGCTTGCGACTTAGAAACAGTATTTCACGGACGTATGCACAGAAAAGCTTGCCAAATTGTGAACAATGAACTTGTTTTATTATTAAACTGATTCACTTGGAAATGTTTTGTTGTATTTTTAATTGCTCCCTACACACCAAAGAGGCTGTGCATTTGAAATCTCGTTTTAGTTGACAACGCTGAATTAGATTTAAGAGAAAACTGTATGCCAACACAGGGATATCTCAACACATAAAAGCGCTTTATCATCAGCTGGACTGAGTGCACGTCTGTATTCAGTGGTACAGCTCGTTACGAGACATTTACCCCCCGCAAGAGATGACGACCTGTTTCCAAAATATGGGAGCACAACAATTGCTGCAGAGAATGCGTGTTACCCGGTTCTTTGTATTCGCTAACTAAGTGACAAGATCAGAGACATTCAAAAAAAGAAGATTATAACTTCAAAGCCTTTGCATTACAGATTGTCACCTTTAGAGAAGGGGAAAAGAATGCACCAACTTCTAGTTCTTTGTAAGCGGCGGTGCAATATTAATCTATGTCTACAACCAGAATTAATGGTATGCATAGTTAAAATGACGATCTTTGTAACCCAAAATAATACCAAAATTTAGAAATCATTAACTTCTTGGGAAAAACTACACCTTTTATAAGATTTTAAAGTTACGGTACCTTAAAGATTTTTTTTAAAATCCTCTAGAATACAAGTATGTATGAACAATTATGTATTATGACAGTAAATACAGAAGTTACGTACATGAATTTGTAGTCCACATTTGGATCTTACAACCAAATATGCTTAAAGTGAGACGTACTTGGATTTTTTTTTGTCCTTCTGTAATTAGCGAGGTTTTGTTCGTGTAAATTCTTCACCCCTAAAATTTACATAGATTCATTTTCCGGCAAAAATTGTTCTTAAACCCACTTTTATCATCTTCAGGCATTCCAATAGCGCGTGCTTAGGTGGGCCTATTTCTTGACCATAGTTACAATTAGGTGAATTTACTTGGACCAATTTTTTAAAGGACCCATTAAATAGTGAATTATTTCCTTTATGAATTATCATGTGTGACCTTGAGACTCCTGAGATCGACCGTCACGACTGAGCTTTCTCTCAGTCACATCAGACAAATCCTGGAATGGAACCGATATAAAGGGCAAAACCTCTAGCCTTCACATGCCTTTTTCAATGGATAATGCAATGACGTATACTGAAAATGAATATAAAATTTCTTGATAGTTAAAACCGAAACTATTTCTCATAAAAGAAAACTATTTAATTATTTACTTTTCGTAGACAACCAGTTCTTACACACGCGCGTTAACAGTTAATCTTCTTTCATGTAATATAACAACTAACTCCACCACATTAAACATTTGTTTAAAACAGCTTCAAATGTAAGGCTACAATTGCTATCTCATATAGATCAGCTTAATCTCCGTCTTGTGCTGCATCAAAGTGAAATGTGGGAGAGGTGGCATGATGGTGGGGAACTGTTACTATTGAAATGCATTCGTCTCGTTCGTACACTGCACGGAATTGTGGATGCGCAAGGTTATACGGATATTTTGAACAGTTTTCTGCTTCCAATGTTACAAAAAGAGTTTGATGAAAGCAGTTTATTTAGCAGAAGGATAACGGACTAATTTTCTGCGAGGTATATGAGGGGAAGACGACTAACGAAGTGGCCTGCATGAAGTCCAAATCTCAACTCAATCCCATGCACTGGCAAAATCGCCTAACAGAACAGAATTGTTAACATGTTTCCAGTAACTGTAATGTTATTTGATGTTATATGTTATTTGATATATATTGTTGGTAGGAGGTTAACAATATGGACAACAATCGCAGGTCAGTACTCTTACGAACACAGTTCTGCAAGTGAATTGTAATCTCAGTAAAGGCGTTTTCTTCGTATCTTTGGCTTCAGTTTCATTCCGATTAGTTTTGTTCGTCGGGTAACATAGTACAGAACATTTTGCACCATATTTGAAGGTAAGAAAGTTAATTCATATTAACATATTAATTCCAGATACTAAGCAGGTCTGATTTCGATCTGTTGTCACAATTTCTGTGGGAAGTCATTTTAAAGTACAGACCGTAAATTTAAATTGGTGCAGTCACCCTATTGCATTTCGTATAATCGAAATGCAGCTTAAAATATCTAGTGCAAGTTTTCACAATTCAAGTTTTATAACAATTCAATTTATGAGCAAGACAGCCAGCTAGCTATAGATGTCCTTAGCCTAAGATTTTAAGGCTCGAAATACAATTCAATACAGGGAGCTACACAACACAAGCCCATCACATGTCTTAGGAATTATCACCCTCGCCGAACACTTTCCGGAGTAGGAAATGTGAAGACAACGGCCAGAACACTTGTCCAGGCATTCGCCAAGTGTAATCGGGGGAAAGCCTGGAAAATTTCAGTCAGTATAGCCTGCAATGTGACTCAAGCCTGTGTACTTTCACAGTGCAGATCCGAAGTCCGCGGCTATAAGCGCTAGCCCAGGTGACTCTGTAAAAAATAGTTATCCTCCCTCTTATATCATTACCGTCTCAGAATGCATCTATATCCAGTACATAACCCGAAATGACGACTATTTACACACTGGTAATAATGATTGGTCTTCTCTTTGGAAGTGGGTTCACCTAATGTTCCAGAATAAGGTGAACTGATGGTTTGATATTGTATTCTATCAAATGTAGATATCCAAAGGACGGGACCTACAGTTTAAAGTGGATTTCGATCCACTACCACAGGATAGGGTTCTCAAGCGGGTTAACTCAGAGACTCTGACGTAGAATCTACTCAGTCACAGGTCACGTCAGGTTAGATCCACTCGGGTCATAGGTCGGGTTGCGTCAAACTTACTCCGTCACGACTCGGATTGCGTCATGTTTAATCTCAACACGACCCGACTTGTTGAGAGCAGTCAGTACCTCCGGGAATCGAAACCAGAATCCTCGATTAAAAAGGCAACGAACAAAATTCCTGATCGACCGAGAGACATTGCCCAATGATTCATAAATTTAATGTAAAATAAGATAATATTCTTGAATGTTTATTGGTCGATTTCCAAGTCACAGTTGATAATTATTTTCTCATTTCAAATAAAGGAAAATTTTCTCCTTCACCCAATATTCTGGCATATGATTTCACTAACCAAAACATACCGTTCCTCTAAACAACAAAGTAATAATAAAGGTAAAAGCATGATTTATTAGGTACCGAACACGTACTACACTTAAGTAAACAAAAAGTGTCCTCATCGACAGGTTTTGTCGAATGAAAATTAGAATGATAACTAACGTTATTAAAATTATAACAAGGGGACAGTTTTTTATTGTTACCCTGAAAAACAGTTTTATACAGTAAGTTTTACTTAATATCAGAAAGAAAGAAATTTGCCTTAGTACTTTGTGTATCCACCTCGAACCTTTTTGAAGACTCCAACTACAGTATTTGTGGTATTGACACTAAAGTTTTTGACGTGTACTAACAGCTACATTTTGGGATATCAAACATGAACAATTTTGTTCATTATTTCTTCTCACTAGAAGAGCAATATTTAGAAAGTTTTGAAGCCATAACAGACCACAAATTCTCAATGGAATTCATATCTGGTGAATTGGGATGCAAATGTAACTGCTGAATGACCAGATCTGGGATACATTGCTGTGCAATCACGAACTAAAGTAAATGGAGATTGGAGTTCTAAGAGATAGTAGCTTTTTCCTCAAGAAGATTTGTTGCACAGTACGCCTAATAGTTAGACAACCCACATTATAGTACAAAAATGAGCGAAAACATGGTATGCCAGGATATTCCTACATTTGGAGCAAGACAGGAATTGACTTGTTCAGCATCATGTAGAGAACCACTAGAGAGTTAAACAGAAATCCCATCCTTGTCTTGTTCAAACACACACACACACACACAAAGAGAGAGAGAGAAAGAAAGAAAGAGAGAGAGAAAGAAAGAAAGAGAGAGAAAAAACATGGAAGAAAACGGGGAGGGAGCGAAAAAAGAGGAGAAAAGAAGGAGAGAGAGAATGGAAAATAGCGGAAAACATGAAAATAAATGACATTTTAACGCTTAAGGATACAAAGTCTGCTTCTATCTCCCCTTCCCCCTTTCTCGGTCTTGTGTGTTTCTCCCTTTATGGGATAAATCTCTTTCAGTAGCAATCGCGAACATCATTTAATGCGCTTAATTCATTGAAGAAAAAAAAATGAACCAGACTGGGAATCGATCCACAGACCTTACGAATGAGAGTTTCACACGCTGACCACTTAGCTACAGAGACCATAACAAAAGTGATGTTAAATCAGCTATTAAACTCGATACTCTCAGCGAGTTACGCAGTATAACCTCTGATTAATGTTACACGTTAGCGTATACCTTCTGCTAAGATGCGCATACCATTTACTTTCGATTAATTATTTTATTACTTTGCCTGTTCCTGTGAGATTACTATGGTCAAATACTTTTTGGTTCCACTTGAACGAATGTCTCATTTAAGTATTGACAGAAATTGCCATGACTTCAACTTGCGTATAATGACAAACACGAGAGTGCCAAGCAGCTGCCTCCTTCTAGTTGCCAATTTAGCGTATTGATAGAATGTCGGAAAGCTAATGCGAAGGACACGGGATAGAAGCCTGGTGTGGTTCTGTTTATATTTTTTTCTTCGCGAAAAATAACTTGTCTCATAAAAATTTCGGTGCTGACCCAGCATCGTGAGGACAATTAGGGAGCTGCTGTGAATAAAAGACAGTGGCGATCACAGTGAGGGCTTCGTCTCTCCTCTCCAACCCATCTGGTCAGCGTTGGAGCAGTAGACCAACTCCACCCTTCGGTGAGAAGCCTCTTCCACTAGTGGATTGAATATGGCCTCTGTGACCAATATAAATTGAGTGACCAAGCCCACGTGGAGATTAGGTAAGTCAGGTACGACGTTTTGTTGATTTCACACTCGATTAAATCGTGTTATAATATAAGATAAAAATAATTTTATGGGTGCAGCAATTAAATCGTGTTTTTCCCCCCACAAGTAGCCAAGTATGACGTCATGACAATTTCTGTCAATACTGAAGTGAGACATTCGCCCACTTCATTGGGGAAAAATGTTGAGAAGAGGAAAAGGATATAACTACAGGATGTGGATGAGTAGAATGCTATGTTTTCACTACAATAATACTTTTGTAGAAATGTGCACAATGTATACAGTCAATTTGAGCAGATATTTTGTGTGCAGGTCTTGAGTAATATGAGATTTAACTTATGTTTTTAAAAGCAAGGTAGAAGTTTGACTTCTCGATATATGAAGTAAGTCCCAGCATACTATACTGAATAGATTTATAAAGGGTGGAACAAGTAAGACTTATGAGTTGACTCCAGAAGCCCAGGGATATAAGTGAGAGATGACGAACAGAAAGAAGTAAGAGGTAATCTTTTAAATATGACCCGAAATATATGTGACACAATACTTTCATAGTTTATGGAAAGAAACTTTGGACCTTAACATATTTCGAGTTCTATTTATACAAAGACTGCCTTGAACGTTTTTATTGGTTAATGCCACTTGTATCCCTTGGATTCAGAGTCGATAATTCGAAATAATGAATTGAAATTGAATTTGAACTGATATAGATGCTTTGTAGTAGCGCAAAAGTCGCAACAATCTTGTTTCTCATTCCCTCAATGCAACAAATTATGAACACAATTTCGTTATTATTGTCTCACTAAAAGATAAAGTATCTTGCGTTCTCTCTTGTTTTTGTGGAAATTAACTTATCCCTACCCTATATTTAATGGAAATATGATCTCTGTTTAAAGATTGATAAACTTAGCGTATACACTGTGAAAATTCTGGGACTACAACACTACAGGCCCGAATGACATTTCGTGCATTGTTACGTAAGACTTGTGTAGTGTCAACACAACTTCAAAATCACCATTCGCAAGCTCTGACTGTGGGTAAGTGGATCATTCATAGGATTGGTGAGTGAAAGAATCCAGGTTCAAATCTGGGCGGGACAAGTGAATTTTTGTGCTTATTTCTTTCAAAATACATTTCTATATGTTCGTATTTGTTATTAATATTGCTTTGTTGGATTTTTCGTAGATAATCTTAAATTAGTGACCATGGATTAGTGGAGATTAGGTAAGGTTAGGTGCGGTTATATATCTTTATACTTTCGTTTCTTTCTTTCGACCGTGTGGATTACTGCCCGACCGGGACGCTGAATTTCTTTTTCCAAACTAATTTCTAGGAGTAGATGGCATGCAAAGCTAGACGTCACGTAATGAACGTAAATACAGCGCCGAGACAACAGCTGACAGGTGGCCTCGGTTAGCGATTGGCATACGCAAAAGCGCTAGATTGTGTATGCCCACCGCTAACCGGTTGGCTGCGCCCCCCCCCGTGGGGCTCACGTCACCCAGCTCCCTTCGGACGCACCGTGCACTCGTGCTCACCTCGCGGGCAAAACCTGGTTTATGTATATATATATATATATATCCTAGCTTTCAGTAGCCTCTATTTGTATGCCAAAACAATTACTAATAACAAATGTGAACATAAATATATATTTTGAAAGAAAAAAGGAGAAAAATATTGCTCCCGCCGGAATTCAACCCAGGTTTTTTATTAAGTTAGCCAGCGTCTTACCGCTGCTACCTGACAAATACTGGCTAGGTCGTTGTATTTACAGTGGATGGCGTCGTAGTTTGTCACTATGACGTCGCAGGCACCATGACTTCCAACCCTGTTGCTATTTTCATCCTGAACGTTTGAGTGCGGGGCGCAAAAATTTGTACGATCCTTTTTTGGTTAGTGGGCCAAAGATTCCACGCAAAATTGCGCTTGTGCCAGATTATCATCTGGTGAGTGTTTCTAGTTAGTGGTACGCCTCGGGCATTAATGTTTGTGTGTAATTTTAACTGAATTCTAAGAATATCAGTCGATACAGGTTCAATAGGTATATCAAATGGAACAAGTAAAGCCCGCTTAGGGTAAACATTATTTCAAAAAACATCTGGAGCGTTGGTTAGAAATCGGAAAGTCCTGGGATCGATTCCAGCGGTCGACTCTTCTAAATGAGGTTTCCAAGATTTTTCCTCACCCATACCAGGTAAATGCTGTGATGATACCTATAAATAGGTCCTGGATGTCTATCTTCCAACACACTCTCCCAACCCTATCTCGGCTTGGTCCTCATATGCCTAAAGTCCTTAAAATAATTCTAAACAAAACCTTCCAGGATACCCTATCCCGGGTGATTTTTGTTTATTTGTGTTATGCATAAACAACAAAAATCAATTCACACAAATCATACGCTGTGAATATACGAATATACTATACTACGTGTCAAGAATATTAAGATACCGCCGCTTATTCTTCATTGTCAATTTTCTGTGGTAGAGCGTTGGCGTAGCATTCGGGAGGTCGTGGGTTCGATCCCAGCGGCACACCATCCTGACTGAGTGTTTCCAGGGTTTTCCTTAGTCACACCAGGCAAATGTCAGGATTGCACCTCCAACATAGGCTCTGGCCGTCACCTTCACGAATCCTTTTCCCTTCCGTATCTTGGCCTGAGCCTTAGATGCCTAAAGGCCATAAATAAAATTAAAATTCATTGTTAATTCAAAGTGAGTAATGTTAATTACAGGACATATAGATTAAATCCAATTTGAGTATATAGTGGTAGAAGAAACTCACAAATAGAAGCAGAAATGTTATTTGAAACATTTGTTATTTTTAAAACTTTATTATTTGAACATAATTTAAAATAAAATTTAAAAAAAACAGACAATTGTGTTTCCTAAATTCCAAACCATTAACACACTTTTCTTTTTTAAAAAAATGGAGTGATCAGCATTCGAACTCGCGACCTTACGCACGAGAGGCAGACGCGATATCCATCAGACCACCGAGACTTGTTTATTCTGATTATGATAACACAGTATTTATTGTAAACTATCGATATTGTGCGGGTCTGTGATCTCATAACAAAACAAATATGCTATTGGTCATGTCAAAGCACTGCTGTTAAACTTAAGATAGATAAAATAAGAGGAGCAAATCAATGTGTTTTAATTAAAAACTAGAAACGTGTAAGAGTTTCATCAACTAACTAACTTCTTGTCTTCATCGGACACGTTGAATTACATAAACAACAGCAACCTGTAACGAGCCAGCTGTCTCGTTTCTCATTGGACCCTGCAAGCCAATCAAATACCTTCTACACAAAGTGAATTTTTAATTTCCTACCCTCTCTGATTCCTATCCACGCCCTTTTCCTACCACCTCTACGGGGTACGCATAGATGTACTGGAACAGGGAGTGGGAAGGAATCAGTGAACGTTGGTATTTAAAGACACACTTTGTGCAGACGGTATTTGATTGACTGGCAAGATCCAAAGAGGAACGAAATAGCTGTCTCGTTACAGGTTGCTGTTGTTTATGTAATTCAGTGTGTCCGATGAAGACAAGAAGTTAGTTAGTTGATGAAACTCTTACACGTTTTTAGTTTTTAATTAAAACGCATTCATTTGCTGCGCTTAATTTATCTATCTTAAGTTTATAACAGCAGTGCTTTGACATGGACAGTATTATATTTGTTTTGTTGTGAGATCGCAGACCCGCACAATATCGATAGTTTACAATAACTACTGTGTTATCATAATCAGAATAAACAAGTCTCGGTGGTCTGATGGATATCGCGTCTGCCTCTCGTGCGTAAGGTCGCGAGTTCGAATGCTGATCACTTCAATTACTTTTTTTTTACAAAAATGCACTTTTTCAAACAATCTTGAAAATGCAAGAATGGAATGATTATTAATAAATTAAAAGTTTTCAAAATATATTTTTTAAGAAAAAAAAGAAGATAAAATCTGGAGCGCTCGCCGCGAATCGAACCCGGGTTTCTTATTTCGTGAGCCAGCGTTCTACCAATACACCACGCTAGGCAGCTGCTGTTGCTCTCGGCGCTGTATTTGCCCCAACCGTTTACATCACCCACTTCTGCCAAAATCACTTTGGACGCAGAATTTCTAATAAATTTATATTTATTCTTACCGGTTGTGATTGGCGAATAAGCGCGTCGCCAGTAAGTGGGATTAACTTTCTTGAAAGATAGTTCTGAAATCTGGGATGCTAAATAGTCAGCATGTGAGACTCTTGTTCGTAAGGTATCTGGATCGATTCGATGAGCGCCATTCTAAATATTTTCTTCTAGGAATTAAGCGCAGTAAATTCTCTTCGTGATAGGTACTGACAGGGAATTATCCCACACAGGAAGAAAACCACAAGACAGGGCTAGAGGGGGCAGGAAGAGAGAGACGCAGATGGTGTGTTTATAAGCGTTCAAATGTCATTTATTTCCATGTCTTGCGCCATTTTTCTTTCCCTCTTTCCTTGTTTTCTCTTTTGTGTTCTTTTGCTCTTCCCCCGTCTTCTTCCATACTTTCTCTCTCGTGGTTCTCTACATGATGCTGCACAAGTCAATTCTTTCTTGATCCAAATGGAGGAATATCCTGGCATATTATGTTTTCGCGCATATTTCTACTGTTACATTTCTTGTCTAACTATGAGGCGTGCAGTACAACAATTCTCCTGGAGTAAAATGCTACTATTTCTTATAATTCCAACCTCTATTTACTTTAGTTCGTGACGTACAATCCTACATCGTTGACAACTGGCATTATGATCGTGAAATATGAATGATCCAATGTTTGCACAGTGAAACCGTCCATACATGTGCTCAAAACTCACTTTTTAAGTATTTCACAGTATGCTAATCTATCAATTCTTCCTATGCAAATATTAATTCATCCCTCCCCATTACAAAAGATTGCTTTCACACCATTACACTTTCTCTGAACTTCGCTTCTACAACAGAATGCTTCTTTAACTCCTCCCGTAACTTCATCTACAGTTTCAAACCAGCACAATTACCAAACACAGTAAATTTCCTTTGATCTGAGAAAATCTCACTCTTCCAATCCGCAGTTGTTTAATATTCATACGTATGCCAACAAACAGGGACGGACTGGCCCGCCCGGCTACCCGGGGATCGTCGGAAAAATTTTACATTAGTCATTAATACTAGAAGATTCTTTGAAGTTTGAACCTCTTCTAATCCAAGGTTGCGTAAAATGACTCCATGGATACTTTAAAAAAAGTCAAAGGAGGGAGTGCTTTCATTATAGGGAATGCTACCAGTTCATTTATTATTCCCTTTGGCGTATTTTGTACAGAAATAGTTTTTTCGAATTTTACAATTTAAATACAGAACAAGATGATAACTTTTCTATAATTGATACATTTGTATTAATATTGTACTCGAACAGTTTTTCGGCCATCCGAAAACTGAAAGTATAGGGATTTCTCCATTATTGCGTGTGCTTCGGCATTCAGATTCCGGGGAATGAATTAAACATAGTGGTTTCGGGTCACATATTAAACCGTGGTGCCCGTCCTTAGTAGCTGACTACCTGGGTTAGGATCTAAATAGAAACTGAAGTCAAATTAAACACTTCTTACTGCTATGAAGAATACTAAATTGAACTAGAACTAAGTTGCTCTAGAAGAAACCATACGAAAACTGAAATTTGAAGCACTTTATAGCACAAAGACTACTTACTGTTAGAAGAAGCAGTGTGGACAATGTCACGTCAGAGAAATTCATACCTGTATTTTCAAAAAATACAGAATCTAAACTGGAGAAACTTCTCAAGAGTTCAATAAACCCTGTCCCTCTCAATCCAAAAATTATTCTGGAGACCTCGACTTCCTTTGTGGAATTTTTTACGCAAATTCCTCATCACAATTTTCTTTCAAACTTAGATATCTTAATAAGTAAACTACAAAGTGCATTTGTGTTGTTTTCATATACAAATTTTCACATCTTGCTTTCCTGTCTAAGGCACATGTTAATGTTCCTAATTTTTTGGAATTGTCAGAGTTGTAGGCAACCTTATTCAAAAATATACATATTATGAAAATTGTAATCCATGTAAATTATGTTGTTGTACTGAAAGAGCGATAGAGCTAAAAGGAATATGTAATGCATACTATCGGTTTGAAAGTAATCACAATTTTCTTTCAAACTTAGATATCTTAGTAAGTTCATGATCATCTTATCGCTTGTGTAGTTAATGTTAATAAAGCCTATGTTCAAGCTGTTATGATTACACAGAAAACAAGTTTTAAGGGTAATACTGAGTTCAGTTTATCACCAAATCATTTTAGCCCATTATAATAGAAATGTGTAAAAACGCAAAAGTACAGCAATGTCGATAAGGTGTGAATATTGATGCACTCACCTTGCAAGTATACCCATAGATTTAGAATCGAAATTTTTGTTTAAGTTCCCTTTTAATCCTAAACTTGTCTTAGCTATGAAGAAACTACAGCAAATATATCAATTGTCACAGAAAAGGTAAAAATAAACTTACGGTTCTATTGGAAGTAAGATTTCAGATTTGTTCAAGAAACCGAAAAATATGAGAGATTAGCTAGATTCGACAATGTCAATCAAGATTAGAAAACTTAGTAAAAAAAAATATATAAAGAGATTTATGCTGCTACAGAACCTTGTTGTTAACATATGTACAGAGGCACAAAATAGTTCTTAGCTGACTTTCGAGAAACACTTCGTTGCTGCAACTCAAAGTTCAAACTACTACCATAAATTTTGATGGTGGGCCAACTCTGTAGCTAAGCCGGGTGGGCCAAAGTTTGTCAGTCCGCCCCTGGCAACAAACCCTTAGCTTGCTGACAAAAGTGACTTCTTTGCAGTATCTCTTTTCGTGATGTTCTTTTCAGAAAGGCCTCTTAGCGTTGTATGGTGTGAAATTTTATTTCCCAGTTCTTGTCTCATCTTAGAAGCAATCTCCCTTAAACTCAGTTTCTTTCGTACTTTGCAACTATTTTAATTGTCCTGCACAGCATGGAACTGGTTTTCTTTTCTGCGACTGCATCAGTACCATAAACTTCAAACCATATATTCCCTCTGAGTCCATTTTCTTCAATGGATCTTCATGTATCCGTGATTTTCAACTAGCAACATGTGAAGATTGGACCAAGCGGATCAACATATATTCTCGAAGGAGTTTTCGTACTCACTGAGGATATGTTTAATTTGTTACTTTAAACAGAGAACAAGAGGGTCCGGGTTTCATTACTTCATTCTCTTAATAATTTACTAATAACTAGATAGGAGTAATCCGCTAAAATCTGTACACTGCCCTTCAGATTTGTACACTCTTTTTTCAACTTGAGAATAAGAGAAGAAAATTCGAAATACAAGTACTTAAGTCAATAATCACAAAATGTTTCACACACTTCTATAGGTCTATCTTTTCTTTACGCATGGGTTGCTAATTGAATCGGCGAGATTAAAAAAAGTTCAGCATTCCAGTAACCATAATAATTAATAAGGAGAGACAAAAAACGATGTAATATGGTACTGAGAGATTTTACAAGAAAAGTGTACAGTAGAGATTTGTAGAATTCTAAAATACAAACAACCCCCAATATATAAAATATGGTAAATTTCTTTATTAAACCGGCAGTTAAGCTTTTATTGGTGGAATATTACCCCTCAAAATCCATGCATTTTACTGATTAGCAATTTGGTAGTAAATGGACATAGCAGAACTCTGATAACTGCATAACAATATAACTGACCATGAACATTTGGATATACTTTATTTTAGAAACATACTTTAATAAACAGTACAACTTCAGTTCAATAAGTGATAGTTCCAACAAGTAAGTCTGTCGATGGTTCACAGCGCTTTTTTTGACCAAATTTGGAAGAGGAATAGGGGACATCAGGAACCAAGATTGAATATACTTTCATCCATAGGAATCAAAAATACGAATCAAAAATCTTATCTAAATTTGAAGAAAAAAAACACGTTTATTTATAGAACTCCCAAGGAATGGAAAAAAAATAATGGATTTTGGGCAGAATGCACTTTAGGTTAGAGGGTACATTCGTCATGGCCGCCATTTTGATTGTTGCTCAATTATTTTGTGTAATGGAAAGGGGGTCATGTAATATATCAATCTGGACTAGACTTTTATCAGAAATACATTGGCTAAGCTAGTTTATCCATAAATTTATTTTTGATAGAGATAATGAGATGTGACATTAGTATGCGTAGTTGATTCGAAATTCTGGGAATACTGTTTTTTTTTTTTTATTTAAGCAAGAAAAGAAAACATAATGCATACTAATGAGTACTGGATACTATCTAACCACCATTCATTAGTATGCATTAGTTTTTTTTTATTTCTTAAATCACTTCTCGAAGAACAGATTCCTAAAACCTCCTTAATTTTCTCATAGAATTTGAATGCTCTCTAACGGTTTTGTCCTGGATTTTACAATGCATTTTAAACATAAGGTCACAACTTCAACGATGCAAAGAAGCGTATAAGATCTGGAATATTATCTTTTTAAAACGAACATTCAATACGTGAAGAAATGAGATAACAAGAAATATAAGATTTCTGGAATAGTATCCTTTTAATCTCATTGAAAGACGCGATCCCCAAGTAACTCCATTTATTGTAACGAAATATTGTTCTTCTTTTGTCCATAAGATACATCCACGATAAAGGAACAACTTGGCTATTTCAGTTAAATTTGGCCAAAAATTTGGGATTTTATCCTTTTTAATCTCACCGATTCAATTATATGTGCATAAATTTCTCTCGCAGTTATCACAATAGTGACTCTCTTTATTTAATATTTTCGTTTAAATTAATCGAATATAAATCACAAATTGCTGTTTAAAGGTAAAATAATGTAAATGTCTTGTTAAGCACAAATCTATAATATAAGTTTAATTTGTACTGAATAGTGCTTTTGAAACTTGAAATATATATGAACAAATCTATAACAAGTTGTATTTATACTGAAAAATGCTTTCGTAACTTGAAATTCTTAAAATTATATTGCAAACAGTTTAATAATTATCCATTAAACGACATTAAAATAATATTTTTATTTATTTGAAGTTTTCTATTGGAGGAAATATTTTACACACCTTTAAATTTGAAGTTAGTGCTGATTCCTTCACAAACATATTTTTGTAGTACTAAATTCTCACGACCAAGAAGTTATAACAAGTGGAAGCTTGAAAGCAAATTTTTATTCCGTTTAATCTATCGTTCATTGAATTCACTAAGCGGTCACAAATGCTTCAATAGTTCCAACATTCTCATTCCGTAAAGGAACAAATAATGAAGACTTCACCTGGCACCCAAGAATTTTCAGAACATTATCAGAGTCACCTAAAGGCCATGATAAAATCGTATTGGAAAAGCGACGCCTTATCCAGCGACTCTGGGTTGGCAGATAATTGATTTCGTGATCAAAAGCGGAAGCCGTGAAATCACGTGTGATTGCCTCTGAGATTTCCCAAGAATAGAAGCTTTTCTTTTTCTTGCTCTTCCCTCCGTTTTCTTTCTTCTCCCTTTTTCCATGCGGAATCTTCGATGTTTTACGTCAGAGGAAAAATATATCCAAACAATCACTACATAAGTAACTCTTCTCAATAAAGTTCCTTTCAGTGTATCTGATTCACGGAGTATCAGGAGTAAGTTTCTTAAGACGTTCTTTAGCTTCATCATAAATTAATATAAACTTGCAAAATTTAACTTAACCATGGATATCATCGGATAACTTAACCATCAGTTAATTTTATTTACTACAACTTATTATTCTAAACAATACTTCATTATGCATTCTACAACTGACAAGATTTCTGTAAATTTGAATTATAACAAGTTTTGGAACATTCATTCTTTAAAGGGTTGTTGAAGGATGCTGAAATAGTGGTAGGAATTGTTTCTGTTAATGATGTAGTTGTTTACTGAGCTGTAATATTTCGCAGAGCTACTCTAATATTTAAATCTTAGAAGACGGAAACAGTACAGAAAAGTAGGTAAGAAAGAAAAACACATAATAGATCAAATAAGCTGGAAATAATTAAACATATTGAATATACATATTGATTATAAATAATTAACAGTGGAAAATAGAAGTCTAAAATAAATTAAATTAAACATAAAAAATAAATAATTATTTTTTATACTTTCTAATACAGTATAGTTGAATGAAAATCAAATAGCATTTCAGTACGATTTCATGAAAGTTATTAGTGGATATAACTGACAATTGTCCGATTGCATAAGTAACGTCCAATCAAAGTAGAAATACAAAAGAAAATATGGACCCAGAATTATTGACAGATATTCACATGTATTCACTATGTATTCACATAAAAATTAAGGAAAATAAAATATTTTAATTACATGAAATTTACATTGATGATTGACAGAGTGACAATACATATACGTGGTTGAGTGTAAGGAAAAAGTCTTATGGAATTACTTTTAAATAGAAAAAAAAGCACTTACTTACACATTCTGCACCTAGGCCATATGAGAGATCACGAACTTATTATCGTTAATACCACGACATACTGTGAGTATTGAAGACTTACCTGAAAGTAGAAAATATTATTTTTAGAATTGGAACGTGTAAAAGATAGTACAATATACTTGAAGTTTGTTATACATGCAGTAACTATCAGATACTAGTACAGTATTGAAATATTTTTTATGCAGGTTTAAAAGCAGGCTCGTAGACGGTCGGAATTCTTAGCGAGCTAAATTGTGTTTAGCGAGAGCGAGAGTAGCTAATGAGAATGTTTAGCACGGTGCTAATATATATTTCACTTATTACTGTCTCCCAAAACGTATTATTTTTTGTACGAACGTTATCAGACAAATCTTTATCGTAAAGGTAGAAAAAGCTTAATTGTTATCAAGTAATATTTTCGGGCTATTTACGAAACATTTATGGTACATCACTGTAAACATTTCTATCATGCCAAAAGCACTCTGAAATGAAAACAAATTCGTCTTAGGACAATTCAGTGTCCGCTACTATACTATAAAAGAAACTGAAAAAGAAAATTATCTCTTGTTAGAGCCAGTGATCCAAAATCATCTAAACCCAATTCTTTGTAATGTTCTTATTATGATATAATTCAAATTGACTAGATCGAGATCACTTTCGTGGAACATTGACAATTGTCGCGGACATAAAATGGATGTTAGGCGTGACAAGCACTAATAGGTCTACTCATTATATTTCATGATTTTCTTATTTTCTAATTACAACATGGAATGTGTCGGTTGATATTTCCATTGGTACTTTATCAACCACCAAAGCAGTTCGCCTAAAGATATTTTTCGGACGATATTTAACATTTAATTTTTTTTTCAGTTATTTGTTATATTATTTTGTAAATATAGCTAGTTCCTAAGTCTTCTTCACCTTATCATATTCTACTTTCTACTAATCCTTTTGTACTCTTATACTTATCATAATCCTTCATACAGTTTGTATCCACAGGTTAATGCCAAGTACCATGGTATTTCATAATTATCTATCTTTTTCAAGGTTAAGTTGGAACTGTAATGCATTATTTCAGCAATGGAACTCACAGCAAACACGATTTGGGGCCAATGAAAAAGGTATCTGTATGACGGCATTTAACACACTAGCAGAATATCCTCAGTGAAGTAGAAGACGTCGCTTAACCAATGTGATGCTAATACGATACTTTAATGGGGCTCAGTGCTGCTGCTGAAACCAGGGAAATTTGTGGTACGGATTGAAAGGGACGAAACAGTGGACACACGCCTAGGACGCAAATGATTCTACCCTTTATGATCTGATTACACCAGCATGGAAGAGCGGAGACGTAGGGTTACGTGAAGACAACCAATAGGGAGCTCCTATGCACAGTTCAAAATACAGCATATTTCGCAGCTCTCCTGACCTGAGTGTCATGTCCATTTGCTCTTAAATATAACTCTATAGCATGACAACGTTAAAAATAAAAAATCCCTTTCGGTAGGCCTACAGGCTCAGGTAGATTTCGAAGTTTCGCTGGGAGTCGGCTCGCCCCCCAACTTCAGTGCTTTTGAGAGGATGCGCCTCCTTTATCTGAACCAAAATCTTCCTGCAGCACTACACCACCACGGAGTACATATTCACCCTCCCACGGTTGGCTGCGCCCCCAAAGAGAAGATTTGCCCCATTTATCGTAACCTACTCTTGGTCATACACCTTCATTGAAAATTTCGTTTCTCTACCTTCAATGATTTGGAAATTGGGTTTTGGGGGCGGCCATTTTGGATCCAAGTTGACGACCTTTTGAAAGTTTTCTTATTTTGTCGTGACCTACTTGTGATAGTACAACTTCAAGTAAAATTTCATTTATCCAGCTCAAACGGTGTGCAAAATGGGATTTTGGGCGGTCATTTTGGGTCCAAGATGGCGACTTTTCCCCAATGTTGTGATATTTCCCTAAGCTACTCGTCATAATGCACCTTTATGCCAAATTTCGTATCTCTAGCTCAAACGGTGTGGAAAATGGATTTTTAGGTCCGCCATTTTGGATCCAAGATGGCGTCTTTGAACTCATTAGGTAACATTTTCATAATCAGAAAGTGATGTTGTACCTTTATGCCAAATTTGATTTCAATAGCCCCAGCGGTTTAGGCTGTGTATTCTATACAACAATGGGTTCGGCGGCCATTTTGGATCCAAGATGGCGACCGATTTTGCTCATTAACTAACGAACTTAACCGAACTATTAAGCCTAGAAACAACATATAAAAATTTGGTTCAAATATCTTCAAAATTATGGCCGCTAGCGTGTTAATATATATATATATATATACACACACTTTTCATATCGTACCGATCTCAATAGGTATATTTTCTTCGAAATCTACCTAAAAATAATTTTGTTACATAGGGCTTAGGCCCATAATAGAGTTCTTATATAGTTTCTAATGTTTGAATGCACTGTTGTAAGTTCCATGACATATTTTGTACAAATCCGATTGCTAACATCTTACAGCTGAATACGAAGTTCGTTTTTCTTCACAACTACGCTGCTTTTCATAATTGCCGTTGTGTAATTTTGAAAATTAAGTATACTTGGAAAGCTTCTTAATATTTATTTTGTTTCACCCTTTTTAAGTTGCAGATATGGGTAACCTTAAATAGTAGGTAACCCCACAAAGCAATAAAGGATGGTGGGTTGCAGAACTGCCTGGCGTTTCTGAAAATTAGATTTTTTTAAAAATTGTCTGCGCTCATTTTCGATCTCGAAATTCAAACTTTTCTAATTTCAAAATCGAACTCGGCTCCCTTCAAACTGCCAAATATGAAATTTCACGAGAATTCATGACTCGCACAGGCAATTTCTTCCTTTCATTAGTATAAACAAGAGAAAAGCATAGATAGAATAGTTTTACAGAAATTAAGGCAATGAGTGCTATCAATGCACCTAGCGTCCAAACGAGAAAGCAAGTTTGTCCTTAGTCCTTTATTCCATTAACACTATGATTAATCTTTCCTTACTCTCGAATCGTGAAAATGGAAAACTGCAATTCATCTGACATTCTTAATCTACTCTTAATAAACTCGAGAATTTTTATAGGCATTGAGTGAGCTCCTCCTAGACACCCACCCCCGCCCTCTTTTGGCTACGGGTCTGTCTCGAAGGTAAAACGATTCAGATACTTCGAGACAGCCAAATAATTATAGTTCTTGCCTTCGACGCAAAGGCTCCATAATCTGATTCGCAGATGGAAATTACAAATATTCCGTGCTGGAAAATATTATGCAAATAATTTGAAATAGCGAATTCCGATCACTAAAAGCAAAGAACATGATAAAAGAATTCGATCCACTGATTCCTCTAACCGAAAGTGATGCGGTAGATCCTGGTCCAATATTGGCTGGAACGTCATGCAGTTAGCCAATGAACTGTTACACAACACATCCGGTTTAAACTGTTACAATGAGAAAATTTTATGTTCAGGCTATGAACTAGGGGTGTTCGGTATTGAGATTCTCATACAGAGTTTCAGGATGTTTTGGATACCGACAATTATCGATATACCCAACGTTATCGATATACCGAACAATATCCATATACAGAAATACCGAACGATGTAGAAATAATGAATATTGAAATAGCGATATACCGAACAATATCAAAATACCGAAATCAAATTCCGAATGTTACCGAAAAACAATTATATTGAATAATATGGAAGTACTCATGGACATATGTATTTAGGAGTGGGTGACTCCCACCCTAAAATTTTGGTTTATATGTAAAAAAAAAGTATAATTTTAGGTTTAATTATCTATATTTAAGGTACCTTTTATGCCCAGACCGACTTTGTAGTTGGACCCTCCAAATCCATTGATCCCCTCCGAAAATAATTTTTAGATACAGATCTAGAAGTACTGAACGGCACCGAACGATATCGAAAAAAAAATAATATGGAAAATAGATAACAACAGGGAATAAGAAATCAAATGTAACTGCGGTGAAGAGGTAAATTGAATTTTATGGGAGGTAACAGGAAGCGCTGTGGATTATGCCCGTTCCGAGTGACTTCGGTGGATCCCACAAAAGACTGGAAATTGTACGCTTTGAATTTGAATTTCCAATTGAATAGGTCATAGCAGAAAGGGCATATGTTCCATTAATTTCCTATACACATGTGCCTTTTCTACAATGACCGATTCATGATCAATCTCGAAAATGATTCTGTAATATCATGGAAATTTTGCCTAAAGGCTTCGTATAAACATAATATTTCTCATGCTAATAATTTGTGACCCAAATCTTAAAAGGGTTTTGTAACCAGTCAAACAACAGCTCCTTAGAGTTAGTATTTATTTCAAAATAAAGAAGTCCATACTAAAAAAAAAAGTAAATAAATAAATAAATAAAATATGTTTTTAAAATATATAGAAATATATGAATATAACAATGAAATATTGTATTGTCATCCTACTTATGTCGTTGTGCAAAATTTCATCATTGTATGACGTCGGGAAATGAGTTAAATTAACGTTGCAAGATTTGAAGACACCACAAACCATTGTGAACTAAAGAAATGAATGAAATTGGTCACAGCGGCTGCTAGAGCTCACTTATTTGCCATGTGCGTAATATATTCATAATGCGATTGTGTTTTTTTTTCTTCGTCTTAAGAAGTATGAGTGAAAATCGAAATCACCGCCACTTGCTGTTATTTGGGATGACTAGGAAAGAAAAGAAAAGCATGTTGTGCGTATCCAATCATTTTATATTAAAAGTATTATTAATTAGTAGCCTCCCACATAGCAAAATCAGCTTGAATCAAGCTTGTTTTGGCCTTGAAATGTCAAGCCAACAAGGTGATAATCAGCTTGTCGGGTCAAGCAAACAGTTTGAATCAAGTTTGAATCATTCTTGTGTCTTGTTTAGGCAAGGGATAACCAAGCTTGAAATTGGATTGTTAAGTTCAAGCATATTTTATCTAGCAAAAATCAAGCTTGAAATATACTTGCAGTATCAGGTCAAATCTAACAAGGCAAAATCAAGAGAATTTCAACCGTGAATCAAGAAACAGTGCTATTTGGGATTTGAGGAGTCTGTTTACAATTCATTTTCTAAATACGGCTTTAATATTGACAATGTGCTCAAATTTTCAGTTCAACATAAAATTGGGTAATGGTGCATAGGAATAAAAGTTAACACGCCCCATTCTTCCCCATAGAATTGTTAAGCAAAGCGATACAAATGCTTCGGCTAACGCCAAACTTTCTTATTTTTGTTTCAGATGTCGACAAATTACATTCAACAAACGAACAAAACTTTCTACACGGTGGAAAGCTTGGAAAAGTCCTTCTACAAATGATGATAGCAAAACAGAGAAATTGGAAAATGTTTTAATCTATCCTGAGAAACAATTTCTTGTACGTAAAACCTATGCTACCACCCCTAGCTAGAAAACCAGTGTTTGGCAGTGCAGTGCAGTGGGGACAGATATAACAAATTGTTTTAACTCCTCCTAACATGTTCTTTGGCTTGACTCAAAGAATTCAGACAATTAGCATTTAAGTATATTGAAGAGTACGAAATTTCAAAAGAGACTGGTTTAACTGAAAAGATTGACTTCATGTTTTTTTTTTGGCAGCAAAATTCTGAGATAGTATTAAGACAAACCTGTAGGAACGAGCTTAAACAGAAGTGCTGCATTTAATGCCGAAGAAACTCACAGATTTTATTTCAATCTTCAGGAGCTTATAGAAATATCCAAATTTGGTCTAATAAGCAACCTTTCAGGAAACGGGGAGACAGATTTCAAATGCTCTTACATGTTTGACAAGAACATGTGTAAGTAGTGATGTATACAACAGAAATGTTAACTACAATTAAGAAGAGTGATATAGCGCGCGAAAGTTTGCCTTTATTTCAGCAAGTGGTTGTGGTAACGTGCAACTTGCATCGTGGCACGGAGGTGGAATAGAGGTTGGGCTTGCTAACTGAAGGATCTGGAGCTTAAATCTCCCCCAGGCACTTTCAGATTTTTCGTAAGATTCTGCTTGTCTTTCACTATTTTCACTTGGGAAAATTAGTACTATTGGGAATATTATTTACTTTTGTTTTCACATTTAGTTCTACTTAAGAAAATATCTCATATTTTGATTGGTCGTATTTTGTGTTTTCACGGCAGCAACGAAATATAGTGAATTCCTATGGTTCTATTTCGTTAAGCAAACATAAGATTAATTTCCACTAAAATAGTGGTTGAAATTTTTTGTGTTTATATTTTATAAATATATAAATATTGATTCGCTTGATGATATCTATATTGTTAATTATGCACATAATAATACAACTGTATTTCTTGCATTCTATGCTAAAATAAGGAAAAATGCCAGAAAAGACAGAGGAGGGATTTGAACCCAACATTTTTTTCAGTTTAGAATTCCAAAATCTAACCATCCCGTCACCGTTCCACGATCCAAGGTGCACTTTACTACAACTACTTTCATGGTGGAGGCAAACTTTGTTGCGCTATAAATTAGGTAAGTATAATATTTTAAATCATCGGTTAATATTGCAATTAAGTGAAGAGAACTTCAGTTTGCTTGGCTCGTAAATATTACATTCAAGTAACCGAGTAAGCTGGACTTTAGGCAAGAGGTAACGGAATTTCCTGTACATTTAACTGTTCTCAAGTATCGACGATTTAACTTAGTTTACTTAAAACTATTCTGGCTGCTGCTGATGGAAATCCAATAATATACAACTGCTAACATGTGTATTACAAGACAGTTTTATAGCTATTAAATATTGGTCATTAAATGGCTGAGTGCCTAAACACACAAAGAAGGGAAAACATAGCACGTGATAGGCGGAAAACGAAATTAGAACGGCTGTTGACTGTGACACAGGTGTATGCGAAACAGAAAGTTATAATGAGTTCACGTATTGCATCCATCACCAGCAGCGCTGGAAACATTGTTTCTGGTAGAAAATTGTGAAACCATGGAAACTTAAAGGATTAATTGTTCCTCATTTCCTTGTCGCAAGGAGGTTCCCAGATTGGCATACTTAACCAGTCTTTATCATTTCATGCTATTATGCGCACGGAGTCTAAATATTGTGAAGATGTTAGCAAACTCCGCGAAAGTTTACGACAGTGGTTTATGATAGACAAGAGTGTATCATAAAATGGCATTTATTCGCAATACAATTACTTACTCACTTTTCATATAACCATTATCACCTGCTAGCAGTTTGATTTATAATATGCTCCGACACTCTTCAGAAGTTGAAACACTTTTCCTTAGTTTGTGAAATTGTTTATTGATACTAAATTATTCCAAGAAAACCATACACTTCTTCATCTCTGTGTTTCTGTGAAAACGTAATCAATTGAAAACGAAATTCGAAGGGTATTTGAAAGTATAATATTCAACTCCTTCGATATTTATGGTTGATTAGGAGGACATGTGTTAAATATGCTAATTTTTTAATGTGTTCACGAGAATATTTGGCATAATTTCTCATTGTATTTTTCTTGTTTCATAAATCCCATGATTACTTTGAACTGTGATTTCTTGCATTCAAATGGAAAAAAATAATATTGTTGCATTAATATACATATGATATTTAAGAATATAACGCAAATATATTTCCTGCACCAACTATGCACTATGAAGCAAGAATAGAGGATTACTAAGTAGTAGTAACCCACATATTCTAATGCCTAAGTAACGTACCTAGTGTTGTAGATTTTTCGAAAGCATTTAATACATTAAACAATATGCTTCTTCTACGTAAGATTGAAGAGAAAAATGTAACGCGCCATACCTTAAAATGGGCTGAATAGTACTGGTACGTATGCGACAGATGTACGTACCAAACTAAAACCGAAAGTAATGCGTCAAGATGATGATTGTCCATCGTCTGAATACAAAACAATTCTACCAAAGTGCCCTGGTGCTTGTTACTTTGAGCTACGTGTGCATAGTGATAACAAATGTGTCAGGAAAGTAGCGGAGTACGAGAACATGTTGGTACACTTGTTAATGTCAAATGCCAAATCAGAAATAATGATAATGGTGATTCATCATCTCAAAAATTATAATATTAAAAATTCAACCAGTTAGTATCAATATTCCATTGGGGACCAAGTAGCAATGTGAACGATGAAAAGCGACGAGTGCATAACAACACAAGGAAGATCCCAGTGTATTGAAAAAAAGAAAGAGAAAATAAACTGACTGGGCAGTATTCCGCACTGAACATCTAGTGTACATCCAAAAGACTAGTATTTTATTGCAAAGTGTGCGAGTCACATCCAGATGTTGTTCGGGAAATTTTTGGTAGTTCAAAATTGCTATCAGTTTGTACATTAGAATGATGAAAGAGCCAACGACTATCAATTATCTCCATACCACAAAACTGTGATTATAAAGGAAAGAATAAACACTGTAAGTAAAGCTGGGAATACTAGGGAATGCCTTCTCACTCATTTTGACGGCTGTAGTACGAGCGCAGAAGGAACTGGCAGCAAAAATTTGTATTTCAGTCGATTTCACAACTGCAGTCAGGGCGACAAAGTAACAGTGTTCAATGTTACAGGCTATTGTGACTGTCTAATACCTCATCTGGAAAATATAAGGAGCAAGTCTCTTGCTGGCGGCTAGGAAGAACGTGTGACTGAAATTACTGACGATCAAAGAGACAAACGGAAAGTTTTCAAAGATTTTACTTAGCTGAAACAAGCCGCAGAACAAAGTCGATTCACGATCTACTGTACTAACCGCTCAGTGAGATTTTAGTATCATTCGAACACATGACAGACAAATTGAGTGTTATTGAAAAGAGAATGGACAAATCAATCGTAGAAAGCGCCAACACATTTGTTTGAACAAGGGACAATGACATAAAAATATCAACATTTGTCATAAGCTCATCGTTTTCTATCTTTGTTCACATGCTTTTCACATGCAAAACATATTGTACAAGAACATTCAGCGGCCGGAATGCTTCAGCTTCTCCAAATAGTGGTCACTACAGATGGAGGCCTTTGGCAATAGCGCCGGCTATTGTAGCAGCGAAAGCCCATTATTGTGACATGAAGGGCATATCAGCACATATAACTATATCAAAGATGATAGATCATCTCTGTTGCCACAGCTCACACCTAAGGACGTTGTCAGTAGTGAAATTAAGCCATAGTACCTCGTATAAGTCAACCAGCTCATTATATTTGTGTTGTTTCTTTGCCATTATAAATGCCTGTTACTATATAGTTATTACACCCGTTCTGTCCAATGGATAAGAAACAAATTTGCTTATTGCGAATGATGTTTCTTATCCTCTTTCTCATTACTTCTCAGAGTTTTTACCTTCAGAACCACCGAATTCATCGTTTAAATTTTTAAAATTAATACTTGTAGGGTACCGAGTTCGAATACCGGAAGGAGTTTTGATTTTTGCACAAATTTAAACTTAAAGGTTTATTGAACTGGGATAGACCGAAGTCATTATTTACTAAAATGATCCATAAGTAGAAAAGTTTACATTAAAAATATAAAATTGTAATATTTTAGTTAGTAATATTTTAGATATTCAAAGAATAGCTCAAGTTCCATTATTTTTCCGCAAGTCAGTAATGAATACATAACAGAAGAAAAAGAATGTCCCAGAGCAAGCATATAGCTCTTTATTGAATAATGCAAGACCTAATACGTGAAGCCGATCCATCTCAATCACTAAACTGTCACAAACTGCAAGGGAAAGGTGGCTTGAGTGATGGGTGTATAAAATTCAGAGAATAAATTAACTAGCAGCAGGCGCCATTATTAAGTGTACCTTCTTCTCACTATCCTCACACCGACTCATTTTCCAAAGAATATATAACTGTACCTCTGGAACTAACTTCATACAGTTCACTCGTGCTTAGGTTCTATATCTAAGAATTTGTAAGAAGACTATGAGTGGGCCAAGAACGTTGCATGAAAGCTCACTTTTTACTGGGCCGAATGTTCAGTCCCATCAAGAATTGATTATTCCTATCGTTTATAAACTGAACTGTCTTTTCTTCTAAATATTATAGAAGCTCTTTCTTCTCTTTGTAGTTTTTACAAGCCTTCTTATCAATGTTACTCTAACACTGTTTTCTCTTGTTTCAAATACACATGCAACAACAACAACAAGAAGTACATGCTCTATATTATTTTTCACTTCCCTGTACTGTTGGCCTGAAGTTTACAATCCGTTTTCTCAGCTTTCAAAACTCTTTCTGAATATATTTTTTTATTTTTTACGTTTTTCTCTAATATCTAGTACTCCTTCCCTCACGTTTTAGATGTTATATTAGTGGCAAAACTTTTCAATTATTCATTGAGTTCTAAATACATCTCACGAAACTTAAAAAAAAAAAATGCTTTTCAATTCCAAAGTAGTCATATTCTATTAAAGCTAAATTATTTTTCGTCTATTTATTTACCTACGTTTCGTAATGTCAACTTGAAATCCAGTTCTTTTGTATATACAGTAATCATAATATTTCTTCCTATTATTTTCAGCGTTTTTATTTCATAAAGATTTTCCAACTTAACAATTTATAGAAATTCTATAGTTGGATACTTACTTTGATCCCATGAGTACAATACTTTATAGTGTCAACCTTGATACGTTGTTCATATCAGTTTATTTAGCTTATCTTCTTTCACATTTTCTCATTTTTCTTCTTGCATTCCAAATAACGACATTCAGCGCTACCCTTCTTTATGTTCTTTAATTCTTGATCAGTCTTCTTTGATGCTTTTCTTAATTTCAAATGTCTGTTTTTCTTAACTTTTCTCGAGAGCATTCCTTCGTCGATAGAACGGGAACCTCTGCAACATTTTGTCTGTGAGAAATCATTAATTTTGTATTGCTCTATTTGCTATCCACAGTTATAACAAAGTTACTATAATGTCTTCCCATCTTGTTCCCCTCTACAGCGAATTGTATAAATCAGTTCAAATAGGCTAAAATATAGAACAGTTGAAGTGTAAATCGAAAAATTCCCAACATCTACCGAAAGGATTGCACAATTTTCCATGAAACCCTCCTCGCAACTCTCTAAGCAGATTTTATCTCCTTACCTAATGATTTACAGATGAGTTTCAGGTTGAACATTCGTCTAGAAACTTCACTGAGGCATTTGCGACATTGAAGAACCTGCTACGGGGTTTAAATTAGGTAGGTCCATACATGTAACTCTAACCGTCATGTTGTCATTCAGTAATTCTCACGCAAAGTGTCTTTCGACTGATCACTTTTTTTTTTGAGAATGTAAGTGAGTAAATTAACATATCGGTTCCGTGAAAGGAGAATTCAATGTATGAATGCTGACATTGAAACTTCTAGTTAATTTGTCTCCTTACGGAGGGCGCTCATGTATCTACGATTAAACACAACAGCAGACACAAAGGAATTACATAGAAACGAATTACTTCTAATTGTATGATAAAGTATGATGTATTAGTAACAGAATTCCAGATACCTGGTTAAATTATTTTCAGAATTTTCGTGTTTATTAAATGCATTAATTTAACCAAGCCGCCGCAGCTCAGTGGTAGAGCGTTCTCGTAGCATTCGGGAGGTACTGGGTTCGATTCCAGCAGCCGACCATCCAGATTGAGTTTTTTTCAAGGTTTTTCCTCAGTCACATCAGGCAAATGCTGAGATGGGATCTTCAACAAAGGCTCTGGCCGACACCTTCCAGAATCCTTTCTCCTCTCCTATCCCGGCCTGAGCCTTCGACGCCCGAAGGCCGTAAATAAAATTCAAATTTAAAATTAGATGCATTAAAACAAATACAAAGTGATCCTGCGCTTTATTAATAGAAACGTCCTTTGGGTCAAGAATTCAGTAACAATATAAGGTAAACATTTCCTCTATAAGTAATAATAGTTCTCTTTGAAAAAATTGAAAATTAATTCAGG
>JAGDQP010022979.1:0-29749 GCA_022664845.1 Lepisma saccharinum | reverse complement strand
ATAAATATATACTTTCATATCATATCGATCTCAATAGGTATATTTTTCTTCGAGATCTACCTAAAAATCTATATACAATAAAATAAGGTAGAGAAAGGTCACTTACGTTTACATGACATAGTAGCAGGTACACGAATGCTTGACACGAAAAACAGTATGAGCCAAAAGTTGCCTGAAGGCCTTAAATAAAATTCAAATTGACACAAAAAAGTGGCTAAATTTCGCCGATAAGGTATGGTCACGGAAGAGAATTAAAACAAATTAGAGAAGCGGTCATATGGAGAAGGTTCTGCCATATTGCAAACTAGGTAACAATGTTGTCAAGTCATGAAGCTGGAAGTTACTAAACTAGCTGGAAAAAGTATAGATAGCTGACGGGAGTGAGGAGTGAGATAGAAACTGAAGTCAAAAAGAGGTTTCCTGAAGGAGTTATAAGACTAAAGAACAATTGGCAATGATCAAGTAATCACTATAGAATTTACTAATTGTTATATTAACTCTTGTTATAGAAAAAAAAACAATGCTGTAATGCATAGATTTTCAAAACCAAATTTAAGAGAGCCGTTTAAAACATTATATCATTTTACTCTAAAACAACTTACTTTTGTAGATGGCAGTAATTGTAAAGCGTGTGATATGAGATCTGTGCGTCCACAACTCATCATCTTAAATGCGAGGTCTATTTTCAATTTGCGAGCACATTCCAAATCATCCGGTTGTCTCTTCGGACACATAACTTCTTCATACCTAAGGGTTAAAATAATAATAATAATTTTGATCAGATACATTCTTTTAATAAATATATTTTTTTTACAAACCTGAAAAAAAAATAGTTTCAAGCTAAGAAAATACACACATAACAATTACTACAAAAAATATAATTTATTACAGCACAGAAAAGTACGTAGGTATTTAAAAGTCTAAGCTATCCTTTCTGTTTGAGTACTGTTCCGTATTTCTAATATCCTTTTTCATACTTCATGTATTCATGCACTTGGTTTTAATAAGACTGATATATACAAATACAACTGATCTTTTTCTTTGCAGTAGATTTTAAAACGAGCAAAATTGAAAAAGGAAAACTACACTTCAGAGAAGAAAACCCTTCAGTGGAACAAAGGCATCTCCTACATTCGTTACGAGTATACATATAGCTTATCTCATCCTTATGCTTGTATTCTCCAATGATAAGTATTTGGCCATTTCAAGGATTGATCTCGTTCCTACGCAGTGCCACGCAGGCCAAATTGTGATGTAAAGAGTGAGGATGAAGGCGAAACAAAGACATGAAATTGAGGGTCAATAAGAGTGAGTAAATATTAGAGCGATGTGTTGAGAAGAGAATGAGGATGATTTGACGAAAATTGAGACCGTAACTCCAAACCGAGCGGGGGTGGTAGTTCAGCAGGTGCGTAGTCACCTAGAAATCGGAAAGTCCTGTAGATAGAAAACCTGACTGATATTTCCGACAGTTTTCCCCAGAAAAATATATGAAATGTGGGAAAAAAATAAATAAATGTGAGAATAGCATAGTTGCCTAAAGTCCACAAATAAAATTCAAATTCAGCAGAGGGGAAAGAGGTATTCACTAAGAAGAAGAATCTTTTCATGTGAACCGATTAAAAAATAAGAAGAAAAAGAATTGAGAAAAAGATTGATAAAATTATTGTGGAGTATAATGTTACATATGGCGCACGAACATGAACTCTACGAAAGAATACTGAAATAATTCGAAATGTGGACATGGAGAAGAGTGGAAAAAGATCAGGTGGACGCAAACGACACGTAATGAAGAAATGCTGAAGAGAGTGGGTGAGAGAAGAACAATAAGTGATACAATGAAAGAGAAAAGAAAATGGTTAGGACATTGTCTACATAGAGCTGACATACTAAGAGATGCAATTGCAGATATGGTTGAGGGGAAGAGAGAGGAAGGAAGAGGGAGAAGACGGGTGTACTAAGGAAGATAAATCATACGCTAGGGCAAAGAGGGCTTCAATCATACGCTACAATGATTAACGTGTCGTGAAAGTACCTACACCTTTCAGCAGAACACTACTGATTATGCCTTTTACTATTTTACTCATACAAGAGCTGTTAACATCACAGTTCCTTCTTCCACGAATAAAATTTGAATTTGAACTTTTATTTTAAAGCCTTTAGGTATTTTAGTCTCAGACCGGTACAGGGTGAGAGAGAGGATGTTGGAAAGTAGTCAGTCAGGGCCTAGTTAGTGGGTACACTCCCAGCATTTGCGTGGTACGACTGAGGAAAATCTGTCACGATCGTTCCCATGACCTTCCACTTGCTAAGCCAACTTCCCACAGATAGAGTGAAAATTAATGATGGCCTCAATTAAAGAACATAATGGCAAGATATAAATACAACAGGAGAAAGTGAAGTACAAACAAAACTTATTTGTATATTACCTCCGCCATCTTGATACGCACATTCCATTGATTTATATACTCTTCTTTTGTTTTTCAGAAGTGGATTTTTTAAGTTCTGATTTCATCAAATACTTCTTCATATTTATTGTAACAGCTTATGTTTTATAAAACTGCACTGTTATCTTTATGCTTAAATATTTCCTTATAGACATATTGTAGATTGTAAAGTTTACTCCTATTTATGTATATTGTCCATATTTTTCAAGAAAATTACATATTTTGGAGATAGGATTTTAAAAAATCCCCTTCTAGAAAATATATTCGGAGAAAAACAATCACAGTGAAGACTACACATCTGTACCTGAGAGTTAGAAGCGCGTATGTCACAAATCCTTGTTTTCGAGAAAAAACTACTTCCTTTCAGACATAAACTACGTGGACCAACTACATAATAGACTTAACACGTTTACAACAAGAATCGTGTAACCATTATTTGAAGCCTTCCGAAAGCAATACAAAACAGTTTGGATCATGTTTTGGCTAAAATTGGACTTAACGTGGATCTAGCTCTCAGGTACAGAAATCCAGATACATTTTGTTCAACACTCATTCCTAATTACGTGAAGAAGAGAAGCTTACCCTATTAGTCGAACAGGACAATCCACTCCCGGTAACAATAGTCTTGCACCTTGCATCACATCATCTTTGTCAAGGACGGACGAATGGCGATGTTCGGCATGGGCTACAGCTACTCTCACCCATTCCACCAACGGGGGAAGAACAATGTAAGGCCTCTCGTATACGAGCTCTTGGATTGGAGCGTGACCTACATGGTCGCCATGTTCTGCATGCTCCAGCTGTTTCAAAAAAGAAGATTTTGTTACTTCATCAAGTAATATGATTATGCAAAAATGTATTTCATTATTATTACATTCTTTTCTTTAGTTCACAATGGTTTGTGGTGTCCTCAAATCTTGCAACGTTAATTTAACTCATTTCCCGACGTCATACATGATTTTGCGCGTAAGTCGGGTGACAATACAATATTCCATTGTTACTTTCACATATTTCTATATATTTATATATTTTAATATAGTTTTTATATTACGGACTTCTTTATCCTAAAGTAAATACTAGCCTGCAACGATGCTGTGTTTGACTGGTTGCAGAACACTTTAAGATTTGGGTCCCAAAACATTAGCTTGACAAAAAGTATCCGAACACTGAAATAACTCGAAAAAAAAAATCATTAAAAAAATTCTTTAAAGACATACTTTTCTTTTTAGTACGAAATTGTTTTAAGAAAAGCATGTCTTTAAATAGTTTATTTTTATTTTTTTAATCATAGTTGATTTTGATATTGAGCTAAAAACGTTTCACAATATTACGATACCAAACATGTACTGTTCTGAGAATATGTTTGTTAGATAGATAGGCAGATATCCCTTTAACATGAGAGGATGTCATAGATTTTGCCAAAAGCAACTAAGTATACAATATAAAAGATTCGTAAATACGAGGATCATAATAAAATTGATAAGCAACGCTGCAATGTAGTCATTAAACAACATAAGCTTCAACAGCAGAAAAATAACTGTTGTTTGGCAGGCAATCCTATTTCTAATCGCACTTTTGAGCGACTATGATATACTGTACCTGTGAACACCTCATGAAATAGAACAGCGCATGCAGTCCGGATGGCGACCACGTGGGCGGTGGTTTATTTGAGCCGGGTGTGGGTCGATGATGGTGTTGAGTGACACGAGCTAGCAGATCACTGAGCTCACCCACGGAGCCCACACACGTTGTCAATAGACTCTGTTCCAAAGACTTGCTACCTGGACGAGATACATCATCTGGTCTGGAACCTGGTTCTATGCTACTCGAACTGGGCCACCTTGGTAACGCTAGCGCACCTGCAAAAGATATGATTTTCATGGAAGAACAGTCGAAACATACACACAATACTGAAAATACCATTTGATGATGTCATTCAAATACTCCATTAATTAATCTCAACACTATTATTTTAAGAGATCATGCTGAAATTCTAACAAAGAATATTATAACGTGAAAGATGTAAGATCAGTTAGAATAAATTTAAATAAATAAACAGAAATGACTTCTCCCGTCAAGACTAAGGACTTTCGAAGTCCGAAATATCAAAGTAGTCTATGTTAATTACTGTGCGTGTATTCTCCTATGGGATAAATATATAAACAATGCATCTTTATTTGAATACCTGTAGATTGTGTGGCTGAAAGACTTCATCTTATTCTCATTACTATTCCATGATTGAAACAATAATGGGTTAAATCGGATACGATTTACTTCGTCTTCTAGAAATAATTAGAAAGTTCTTTCTATTTCCAAAATTATAATTAATATCAGGGGCTCGAAATTGCCAGAAGCGCATCGAAACGGCGTTCCGGTGCGTGAATAGCTGTCACCTTCCTGTTCGGTCTCGTCACTATGATTACCATAGACAGAAAAAAAAGACACCAGCGAGCACGTTAACAAAGGTAAAGTGTTCCGTTTCGTGAAAATTTCCGTTTCGGGTGGTGATTATTATGCTAATTGAGATCTCCTCGCTCTGAAGTTAAAGAATAGGAAAAATAAAACAACTGAATAAGTACATTCCGTAATAATTGAATTAATACAATAATTCTGCAACAAAGCACACCAATCATTAAAATTTATCTGACTAGTTGGATCCTGAATACGTCAGAATATAAAGATTAGATTAATGAGAACAATTTAATATTTAAAAGCATATCTCTGTGACCTCATCCAAAGATGCCTAACTACAATTTTGAATAATTAGTAATAGAAAGTTTGTATTCACAAGTAACAATCTTCCACAAAACTTCAGAATCATATTTGGTTATTTAAAAACTTTTCTTTTCATGAAATCTATTTTTAGTTCCTTTCAAACAACCAAATCATTGCTACAATGTCAACTTATATCGCGTTGACTTCTTCTCACGAATAAATACTAATTGCTTACCAGTGGCAGTTCTTCCGGAATTAAGGTGGGCGTAAGGTTGAAGAAGACCCCACAAATCCCCGTTGTTGGCAATGGCATGTTCAAACATTGTGGCAGTTAGCATAGCTTCTTCATCATTTGGCAAGCACTGTAACACTATCTCTTCCAGGAGATTTTCCATACCAGCCGTCAAATACACCGCTGAATACCTACATAATCAAATACTTTTGTTTAGATTACTTAAATAAATGTGCAAAGTTTGAAATATGATAATGATAAAACAACCCAAACAACACAGAGACGTCATTTTCACGTCATATGTAGGTCAGAAATTGTCTATAAAGAAGTGAAATACACGTGATAAATTATGATGAAATGTCACAGTCGAATATACGTCATTTGCATGACGAACATAAGACGTTTATTAGTAATCTTTAATTGATGTTTCAATCATTTGCCTACTGGATAAATAATTAAGAAGGTTAGGATGGTGACGTTTAAATGTTGTTCATACGTCGTTTCAGCAATGACGGCATATTTCTCACTATTATTTGACGGATCAAATAACGTCATTTTCCTTCGCTTGACGTATTTGAAATTTCATGACCAACAAATGACGATGATTTCACGTGACTGTGCTGCTTGGGAAGAATACTATTCAATGATTCTCAACCAAAAAGTAGTAAGTAAAATATACCCACAATTCATACGCACAAAGAATTGATTTGAATTATAAAGATCAAAATCACCAATAACATTTTTGGAATCGAAACGTATGCAACATAGACACAATAGTTCATTGTTAGACATTTACTATAGTTAGATTTTATTACATCCCTTGATCATGAGTAGGTGATTTAAGGTTTCGGAAATAGTACAAGATGGCAACGGCTTTAGTTAGTATGTGTGGCAAATATTCCTGAAACCAAAATTGCCAGATGCAAAGCATATGATACGTTGCTACGTTGTTAAGTATATTGTGATGTTTAGATACCGTATATATAAAAGAGAAACTGTATTTTATTGAAGTTACCTTTGACAAAGTTGGTTCTGTTACCTATGATAACGAGGGTAAGTCTTCAATATAAATAACCAAAAACTCAAAACCTACTCAACAACATAAAAGCTTTGCAGATTATACAATAGCAAGTAAACATTCTTTGCACCTGGCAACTCTGTTTTCAAGAATGATCTACCATACATACAAACTACAGTAGTTTTTGTACACTGTTTCTCTCTTTTTTTTTCTATATTTTTTACGTAAAATTATTTTACAACGGACATAGTTTTTTTTTTTTTTATTCAAAACTTTAAATGTTTTAGCAGTATAATATATAATACTTTTCAACACAGAATAAACAGACGCTTCATACGTAATTAATATTCTCATATGATAATTTTACTCACATCAAGAAAACTAGCTTTGTATATGCAACAGATATAAACATATATTTCGCACATACTGTAATTTCATTTAGTGAACTTTGTTGGGTGATAAAGACACGATAAAACTTACAGAAAACCAAATCTAGACGTGAAATAAAACCTCATAATACCCGATCACACCTATTTTACTATAAGTTAGCTTTACCTGTACCATGTCTTTTAGCATGTAACTAACTTACGTAAATTGAACAAAATTTCGCGTAATTGTGAGGTGTCACTGTGTATTGCGTTTTGATAGAAATATGCTAGTCAGACGAGGAATCAAATGAATAATGTTATATTATTTTTTAGAGAAAACATACTTTGTCTCTACTATTAACAACTCTAAAGAACTTGCGGCACCGATAATAGTTTTTGCTAATGACAGGCGTTCAGAAGCATCGCGTATAGTAAAATAAACATCTCTTGTTCCAGATAATTCACAAAATAGTGTAAATTAAAAATCAGATTTTTTAAATAGCTTGACTAACTAAATAATACAACTTGTTTTAAATAAATGTCACTGCAAAGCTTCCATGAAAATCTTTATGATTCCTCTATTTTTCTATTCCTCTTTTGAATTTTCAAGTATTCTGTATCGTGCTTTTCATGTTATGAAGAACAATACTACAAGAATTTGTTGGAAGAACCCTTTGAGATTGAAACATTACACCGAATCCTTGAGATTTAAGGAGGTTCATTTCTAATATAGGGGATCAAACGAAGGAACTGATATAAAATTTGGCATGGAAGTTCGTCGAATTCACGTAAATTTATTCCTTTAACAGACACAAGTAAATTATTATGGCTACAAACGGAAGGGAAAGAGTGATTATACAAGTGGTGTAAGAAGTCTCCCAGTATCTAATTAAGAAAGGAAAAAAAAAATAAAAAAATAAAATAAGAGGAAGTTTTCTCAAACTTACTCGTGAATAAATTTTCCAAGTCTGACGTCACTCATCCACCGATGGAATCTTCCAACAGGAAGTTGTAAACCGGCTCTTGCAGATTTACTTTGCCTCAGTTGATCGCCGGACACAGTATACATTGCTGCTGCTCGCAAACAGGCCTTTCAGAAAACAAAATAAACATTACTTTTTTACGAAAAATGAAATGTTTATTTATTTATTTACTCCCAACATCAACAAAGGATTCCAATTACTGTCATATTTAAAGAACATTAGAATATTAATACATATGGGTCATTCCATATCAGAACAACACAGTTAACGGGAAAAATTTACCTCACCATCTCAGATTTTTATGAATTTTGCTATGTTAGTAGGTCCTAGTGAGAAACACCCAGAAATGTAATATTGCAGTCTTGTGTCATATATTTCTGGAGTTACAGCATTTCAAACTTCCAATTTTTCCCGAAATTTTGAGCCACATTGATTATTTAAAATGCTTGTAACTTTTGTCCTAATTAAGATAGAGATGTGATTCTTGCGTCATTATAAACTGTAGAAGCATTGGACAGACCTTTCATTTGATATGCTCCCTACGAAATTTAAAAAAAAAATGACCTTGTACTTTGACCTTTTGACCTTGAATAGCAAAAATAACGTCAACTCCAATTTTTTAAGCATTTTTGGCACAGGGCGGGAGTATGCTTCTCCCATCCTGTGCGCAGTTTGATGGAACAACATTGCGAATAGTGTCATTTTATAGGTTAAGAGATAAATGTTAGAAAACGTGATGGTCGCAATTTGCGTAGTTCGTCTGCGGCCATGTGGAGGGAAGAATCCAATATGACCGCTGGAACATGCGATTTCTAGTATACAAGTGATCACATCTTTGGAATCTTTACACCTAGAGTTATGGCGCTGGTGTCTAATATTGTAAGGTTTCATTAGAAATATTGCTTTCAAATGACGGTAGCCACTTGGGTAGTCCATCATGAGATATGGAGATGGAAAATCCAACATGATTGCCGGAATAAACCATTTCTAGTTTACAAGCAGCCAGCCTCTCGATAATCTTTTGGAACTATTGCACCAAGAGATTATAGTATCAAATTGTAGTGTTTTACGAATAAAATCATCAGTAATTGATGATTGCCATCTGGGTCTGTAGAGAGAGACAAATCTAATATGACCGCCGAAACATACAATTGCAGGTTTTATGCGTTATGATTGAATAACACAGTTTAGTTTAATTAATGTATTATTTAGTCTGCTTCCCAGGAACTAGGATAATCTCTTCCTTAGTAACATCATCACAAATAAAACAGAAAGAATTAACCCTTTTTTTTTCCTCTTGTAACTTACTGATATATTGGCGATTTTTGTCAGAATTCATTCTGATTGACAAATGAGTAAAGCCCTTCACCAAAGTCCTTGCAATCATGAAATTATGAGACAATATAAATTTTAAATTCAACATAAAAACATTTCAGAACTCTTACAACAAGATTTAGAATAACATTAAAAACTTATGTCAATAAAAATGTGTCCTGACTCTACAATTAGACACAATTAAAATGTGTTCTGACTTAAAATCCTCACTTTGACGCCACTACAGATCCCTAGTTCAAAGTACAATAAATATTTCCCATAATATGGTTGCTTCTACGCTAGAAATGGCTTCTTTCGACAGCCATATTGGATTCTTCTTTCTCCACAGCTCAAGGCGGACTACCCAGATGGCAACCATGAATTACTGATGATTTTGATCGTAAAAAACTACAATTTGACATCAAAATTCACAAAAATCGGAGTTGACGTATTTTTTGCTATTCAAGGTTAAAAAGTCAAAGTTCAAGGTCAAATTTTCAATTTCGTAGGGAGGGGCAAGTGTTGCATATCAAACGAAAGGTCTGTCCAAGGCCTTTACAACGACGTAAGAATCACATTTCTATCTTAATTAGGACAAAATTACGAGCATTTTTAATAGCCAATGTGATTCAAAATTTCGGGGGAAAAATCGAAGTTTGAGATGCTGTAACTCCAGAAATATATGACACAAGACTGCAATGTTACATTTTTGGATGTTTCTCATCAGGAGCTACTAACATACCAAAATTCATAAAAATCTGGGTTGGTGAGGTAAATGTGTTGATTGACATACAAAGACACGATCATATATTTAAATAAATTAAGAGACCATAACAAAACATATAGCTCAAGGAGTGAAGAAAATTGAAAACAAGGACACGAAAAAGGGGAAGAAGAAGAAAGAAGTACAGCAGTTGGCAACAGAGCTACTTCTCATTACCACTCCTTTCTCTCTTTCTTTCTTTCATCATGACCACACCTTTGGCGAAATGTTGCCACTTTTCGACAACCACTACACCAGTCTGTCTTCAAACATGTAAGTAACCTCTTTTTTCTACCTTATTATGTCATTTGTGTCTACATACATATGATGGCCATAGGATAAAAACGTGCTTTGTCCATTTTTTTTTGCGAAATCGTGATAAGAGTGCCATGTGTTAGCTCTTTGAAGCACCTATCATGCATGAAGATAGCATGTGTAGTCCGTCTGCTACAAGTAAATCTTTATTTGATGTTAACGTATACGCAATGCTAATTCTGGACTTTTAAAACGTTCTCCTGTAAAATCAAGAAAACGGACAAAGCACGTTCTTTTCCTGTGATGTTCATATGAATGAAAAATGGTGGATGCACACAAATTTCACACACAAGTAAAAAGGTGCAACTTTTCGTCAAAGGCATGGTAACATCAATTAAATGAAAATAATGACAACGAGTAGAAATTAAAACAAGAGCGGAAAACTTTTGTTGGTAAGGTCATCTCGAAACAGATAAAGAGGTTAGAAAGGAAACAGTAATGTGGAGCAGTTAGACTATTTTACTAAAAGAAAATATAATAAAATAAAGTAGAACAATCAAAATTTTCATGATTATAACAAGATGTGTAATCTAGAATCTTGTTATATTAATCTAGAAATTATGAATGTCCATCACAGACATATCTGCTCTCTTTGTTCTCCACTTACCTTTGTACAGCTATCAGCAAGCGCTGGAGACAACACGATCTTAAGCGCACTGCATACTTCCTGTTTACTGCACATGCCCAGAGGACGTGCCAGCCTCTGTACTTCACGAGCCACCCGTACCAAAGCACGTTGAAGAAGGTAAGATAACCTTGGAACCGTCTCCATGGAAACCCGCTCCATGTGATCCTTTATCCTTCCATTTTGAATTACCCGCAATACATCGTGGTTAGACCACGGTAACTGTTGAAGTTCAACCAATCTGTGAACATTAAATAAATTTTGTTAAGGATATGTTGTTTGCTTTACTGGCTAATTTAAACTCTGTTACTTTTTTAATGGCTGTTTTGAACTCTGTTACGTTTTCAATGGCTGATTTGAATTCTTACATCTTTAATGGCTGATTTACTCTGTTACGTTTTTAATGGTTGTTTTGAACTCTGTTATCAGATTCTCCACATTTAAATATTTGTATACAGACTGAGTCAAATTTCCAGTGATCCATGCTGTACATCAAAGGGGTAACATGACCAAAGTCATGGGATATACACCTAATATTGATAAAACTCTATCAAGCCCAGCGAAATGCAAGAACTCGACGTGATACAGATGTAACACGTGGACGGGAAACCTCTAGAGGTAGGTTGAGTCTTGCCGTCTGGATAGCCGGTCTGGAATTGAACGTTCAGGATCTGGGAGCAAATTGAATTGTGCCATGTCCCATAAGTGCTCGAATGGGTTCATGCTTGGTGAACATGGTAGCCAAACCATTCGTCGAAACCATCCACAATATTTCAAGAATTGGTGGATTTAAATGGTCACCAAGCAGTGCAATGAAGCGGTAACAGGTCAATGACGTGTTGACAATGAATGATCAATGGCCCTTATACTTGTCACGTGAATACCCCTCACCCCACACCTGTATAGAACCATCAAAGCACGTGACCGTGTCTTGTTGATAACTGCGGTAAATGGCATTATGAGGTTTGCACGTTATCTCAACCCTAACATTATAATTGTGACTGATCTAACCGCGCCACTTTTTGTTAGTCCTGCAGGGTCCAATTATCGCTTTCACAGATCAGGCGCTGTACCCATTGTCGTGGTGGATCTTCTCTCATATCCCATGAAAGCTTAAAAAAAAAACAAAAAAAAAAACGCTGGACTGATCTGTTGTTTATCCTGCATTGAATGTGAGTGTGTTTGTATCACTAACACTTGTCTATTAGAATATAGACAATTCTACTTAGACGGCTCTGGTCATGGTTATTAAGCACCATTAGTCGGCTCTGCGCTGTCCACGATGGATCGTAATATCTTCCATGAGTTACTTTCAGTACACATACGCCACCGTGAATAGAGGAAGATTGAACGTCCGCACAACTTCGGAAATGACAACGTTCCATCCGTCTGGCACCCATTAGCAGCCCTGTTCAAACTCCAATAATTCATCTCTGCTTGCCTGGATTAGATGCTAAACGTGACTAACGTGATAACACCTCACAACTGTTGCCATCCCATGACTTTGCCACTGAGTAAATGTTTTGGTATTATTATTATTAAAGTAGCTCCAATTAACCTCGACCCTCAGGTCAATAATAATAATAAAAAAAAAAAACTAATGAAGATTATAGGGTTTTATTACTAATTGGGTTTATAGTATCAACCTCTGAATTTTAACTATTTCAATATCGTCTCCACTTTCTTGTACAACCCGTGACTTATATGAATTGCATACTGTTAAGTTTTCTGAATTAATTGATTAGTGAATTTAATCAAAATCGGTTTTAAGTTTTGATACGCCTCTGTCGTCCACTCTATGGTCAAGAAAAGTTTGATTAGAATCAGTTGGAGTGCTTTCAAGTGATGTGAGAAAATCTATTAAATTTGTATGTAGATAGATTACATATTTGTTTTACTGTACATTCTAAATTATGCAAAGAATATGAAATAAAAAAGAAGAATTGTTTGAAATTAAACACTGATGGCAATCAGAAAAAAACGCAAAAGATATACGTCCAATATGACACAAAAATATAAAAATCCTCCACTATCGCACAAAAATGTATACCTTACGAGGTCTACCTTAGATGCATCATCCTGAAAGTCCCGTAACAGTGATAGCTGTTTCTGGGAGGTTTAACCCCCCTCCCCCCCACACACACACTACCCACCCCAAAATATATTTTCGTGCTTTACTGAAACTGGTTATTAATCATAAATCCGTGCTACGAATTTTATATTTTTCTATTTTATTTAATATAGCATTAATTAAAACCTCAAACTGTCAAATGACTTTTGTTTCACCCTTTAAATCACCGAATATAGATAAATTTAAAATTGAACTGCAAGCGTTGAATCTATTCACGCTGCATACGTAGCCGGCAACTGGGACATCTGGGTTCGAGTCCTGGTCACGGCGGTTGTCAATTTTTCTGTTGTTAATTACTCACAGATGATTTGTTTGGGCTGTTGTTAATGTCCTAAACAAGTTATGATTTTTTTTAAGGACGGGACTGCTAAAGTGGTCTCTGAACTACTTTCTTTCATGAACACCCTTATCTAGGTTTCAACCGAAACTTATACACATTAAAACGAATTGAAAACCCATATATAAACAGAAAATGAATCTACAATATTTAATAAATAGTTTTATTTGAAAAAGTTTGAACAAAGTTAGAGTAAATTTGGACCGTCTACTATAAATCTTGTAATAAAATACTCCAAAATGAGATTAAATTGGTTAACAAGCGGTAGATACTCACTAAAATCTTATCATCTAGGACAGTTTACCGCAACTGAGCAAAAATTATACTGAAAGAGTTGAGATGCACATATTTTTTAATATTAGGTATATTATCCCACATAGCAGGGTACGTCCCTGGGACGTCCCATTTAGATCCCATTACCGTCAGAATGGTCCTGCTCCCATAGCGATGTCCTAAGGACGTCCGTGGGATAACTCTGTGGGCAATACAAACAGTTCATCCCGTATGGAGGTCCCCTGGATGTCCCCCGGAATGCCGTGCGGGATTACCTACCTGGAATTTCTATAAATTAAATCGACCTTACTATTATTATTATTTAATTAATTATAACTATACGAAGGATATGCTTTCGTATAATTATACGAAGGATTAATTATAACTATACTTCCCATGGATGTAAACGGGACTTAAACAGGACGTCCTACGGACGTCCCGATATCCTGCCGGGAGATCCGTCAGATATCCCTGGGACGTCATTTTGCTATGTGGGATAACTCGGTAATATTAAATCATTACATATTATCTTTCTTCATAAAGTAGTTTGTATCCTTTTAGAATTAGTTTAGTATCTTACCAAGAATGAACGGGATATTGAAGCAAATATTATCTAGATTTTCCAAATAATTAAAAAGTTCTACCTGGCCACGTTGGTTAAAAAAAAACAACAAAGTCGCAATATTTCATTTGATTCGATTAAGCTTTATTATGTAAAAAAAAGAAAAGGCAAAGGTAAAAGATTTCATACTGAAACTGCCATAAGCAGAGGTCACAAGGTTATAAAAAGCAAACTTCAACCTTCCTGTGACTCCTGTTTATGGCAGTTTTAATATGAATTCTTTATCTTTGTATTTTTACGTGATAAAACTTAATCGGATCAAGTTAAATATTGTGACTTTGTTTTTTATCAACGTGATCAGGTAGAACTTTTTAATTATTTGGAAAATCTAGATAGGTGACACGTGATGTTTACATTATGGACAATTATCAAGTTTCTGTGTTAGATGTATGTACTAACCTGTTGTGAGAGTCCACCCAGACGAATTCGTCAGCGGATGTAACGTTAGTGTTAATTGTTTCGAGACTTGAGTGACGCATGAGTCGTCGAACGGGTTCACTCTCACTTCCACTCATGCTGGAGTACGTCGAGGTTGAATACGAGGTTCTAGAGCCATGCGACCGCATTGTAAGTTGTTCGATAGCCATTTTGATGTCTTCTAACCCACCTCCTGACTCCAGCTGTATTAAATAAAATCAAAACAAACTGTTGTATAACTGTTCAAAGCATCTGAAAGAAGTTGTGATCACGCAGTGTAAAAAATGCGAAAACATCAATATTTATTAATAAGCGCGTCTGACTACGAATCGGGTGGCCCGGGTTCAAATCCCGGCCAGGACACTGGAGACTTTTCTCTCAGTGTTCCCATGCCTGGCCCTCTGAGGTGCACTCAGACCCCTATCAAATTGAGTACCAGAGTGTCCTTGGTATTCCTAGGCGCCTTGGGAAGGTAAAGGCGGTCGAGCGTGGGACTGACCACCCCACCTCATTTCGTACCGTAGGTCAAGAAAATGTGGAGCGCTATCTCCACATCTCTCATGCATCGTTCACGGCGCGTGCGTATTGCACACGGGATAGCTTTACCTTCTTTATATAATAATAAATCACAGCCATATTCAATCCACTAGTGGATGAGTGCTCTCCCCGAAGGGAGGAGTTGGTCTACTGCTCCCACGCTGACCAGACGGGTTGGGAGAGGAGAGCCGAAGCTCTCACTGTGATCGCCACTGTCTTTTATTCACAGCAGCTCCCCAATTGTCCTCACGATGCTGGATATATATATATAATAAATAAAATAAATCACAACCATATTCAATCCACTACTGGATGAGGCCTCGCTCCGAAGGGAGGAGTTGGTCTACTGCTCCCACGCTGACCAGACGGGCTGTGATATATATATATATATATATATATATATATATATATATATAAAGATACAGATAAGAAGGCAAAATTTCTCCGTAAATTATTTAACTGTGAATTAGAAGTCAAATACAGGAATATTATGGAAACGAACAATACATACAAGTACTCAACCTACAGTGAACTGTGGAAAAATAAACAAGAATACACAACAATATTAGCATATGTATACATGCTACTTCTGCACGAAGTTTCACTCGCATTGATACACTGGTTATAACAGGGTAGAAGTTTGCGTATCCTCCGTTCATGATGAGGCTACAGATGGCAACTTGCTTTGAGAAGAGGATACGAAAACTTCTGCCCTGTTACGAACAGTGAAATTTGGTGGAGAAGTAGCCAAGATATTTGTTGTATACCTAGGTTGAAATTTCTTTGTGGAAATTGTTGCTGGACCACCATGAATTATCGTTTTTCCGTCAAAATCAGCAAAGAATTCATAGTAATTTGGGACAAATTCCACCACTTGTTGCTAGAAAATCCAGCATATGTTGCTGGTCCAGTAATTTTCAGCAAGAAAACCAGTAAAAAAAAAACAAGCAAGTTTCAGCAAGGATCTTTGCTGGCTCCAACAAGAAATTTTTACGTGTAACTTTTGTGTATCTTGACACATTTATGTAGCCTGGCTTGTTTTTCCTACAGCTCAGGGGAAATTGATTTGTGAGTAGCCTACGCATTTTAGTAAAGATTTGAAGATGATATTGTATTTGTGGAAGAAAACATTATAAACTTTACAGGGAGTACAAAATATATATTTCTGAAGTAAGTTGAAGAAACACCACATTAGGCAAAAATTAAAGTCCTCTTTCTTAATTTTTACATTGAAATATGTGTTTTGCACACATGTTGAATGTTCCTATACTCATATCTCACACCCTTTGTGCTATAGTGTGGTGACTTCAAGGACTCTACGAACCATAAAAATAAACTTCTTACCTTCGCTGGTGTGGCCCTGTGTCTTGTTCTATTTTGTCCACTTCTTCTACTGCTGCCTCGAGGCTGATTTTGAACCATTACGCTTGCAGATAACCTATATCACATACAAGATATCAATAAATACACAGCTTCTTAAACACCAAGAATAATACAGAATAATTGCATTAAGAACCTCAAGTACAATGAATGAATACCTACATGATATTGATTCGTTACGTATGTTATGTTTATTTTTTTTAAATGTAAGCTACTTCTGTTGATTTAAAGAGATACATGATTATACGAATAAAATTTTAGTTTATATAGAATAATTTAATTTTTCCTTTTCATTCGAGAAATCTGAAATACAAAATCAATGGACACGCTTATGGATTGTTTCAAAACTGATAGTTTTACAAAAGCAGAATTATACATTGTTACTCCTAGTAACAAATTGCTACTCGTTATTTATAATGAACTTTATTGACTTTTAAATTATATCTCTCTTACGGCATAATGAAACAATACAATATAATAATAATAACTAATACCCTTACTAAAATTAATAGACATTAGAATAACAATCATAAACATAGGATGGAACAAATTTTCAAATTTACTTTAAGGATAATCTAAAGCAACGATATCCAACAAAAGATGGCAGCACTACCTCCGTATATGTCTCATGTATTTTCACTGTTACACGAAATTTCAATGCTGCTCCTACAAATTCACTTTTTTGTTCACTGTTGAAAGAGTTTTATTGTTATAGGTTTCGATATTCACAACAACAATGAAGCGATTTCAACAAAGAAGAAAAACAAAAATGAAAAATCGGCATCAATCATGCTCTTGAATTCGTTATGACCTTTCTTCCCTGAAAGTTTGAACTCGAAAGTTTGAGGCTTGAATTTGTAGGAGCAGCAATGAAATTTCGTGTAACGGTGAAAATACATTAAACATATACGGAGGTAGTGCTGCCATCTTTTGTTGGAGATCGTTGCTTTAGATTATCCTTAATGGACAGAACTGACAACTTTTAAAATAAACCCGTCAGGTCTGAGGGATGATATCCCTCTGTGATCAGTTTTTCCTGGGACAATAATTTAAAAATTAGCGGGCAGAACCTTATGATATACCATCACGGTGGTTGCCTGGTGAAACTGAGGAAGGCCTCAGTCAGGATAGAGAGCAGCGAAGTTCGAACCCGCATGCCTTCCAATTGCTGGCCTTTCCGAAGTCCGTGACGGTACCCAATGGACCCCAGGGGCTGAAGACAGGACGAGTTTTGCATCTCAATATATTCTGTCTTTCAACAGGCTGAAGACAGGACGAGTTTTGCATCTCAATATATTCTGTCTTTCAACAGGTTGAGATCGACAGATTCAAACAATGATGTGAACTACGGTACTTTAAAGTTACAGAAGAATAAACCAGTCAACTTAGTAAGAAGTGAGCTCTTGTACATCTAAATCTAAAGCCATATTGTCGATCTAGACTTATCAAAAATGCGATAACGTACAAATCCATTTGTCGATTAAATTAAACTAAAGCTGGCTCTACAACTTATAAAGGGCGTTGACCTGCCAGGTGATCGTTCAAATTGGGTGCTACATAACGCAACGAATTCCCATCACTGCTTTCGAGACCGGAGTCAGCTACTTCTTAATTCCCGTACTTCTCTTAATTCCTGCACTCCAAACAACGAATGACAAAATTTGTTACTTGTAGTTAGCAAGATACAGCAATAGTACGTCACGTCTGCTACACACGAAGGAATACTTCAGATGTATGTGTGCCGTATTGGCTTCCTTGGAAAAAATCCTGGCGACGCCCTTGGCTATGGGTAATAATCAGAGGCAGGAATTGACTTGAAGTACTAAGGGAACGGTCATGGTTGGGACTAAAGGGAAGAGCATTAAACTTTATTGCTATGTATAATTGTCAATTAGGCCTATATTTTCTCGTTCCAATATGTAGAACTATATAGTCAGACACAGTCCCATCGCATCTCCTCCAATTTCAACACCTAGTAATAATGATTTATGTATTTTTATTAATCGTACAATAAACATAAAGGTCTACTTTTCCAGGACTGAGAGTAGAGCGATGAATTTGCGTGTTTAAGTTCAAGGTCACATTTAAGTTGAGTTCACCAATTTTTCAGGTTATAAAGATTTCTACTGTTTTAATTCCTTTGGGGCACATTTTTTCCTTATATTTAGTGGAATACATATTTCATTGCCACCGCTTAAGCATAAACAATCTCTGTCAAGGTTTCCTTACAATACCCTTTTCATTCTTTTTTTTTTTTTCTTACCTTTCGTCCTCGGGCACCGCCTTGAGAGCTGATCTGTAGTGATCATGCCTGGCCAGCGTTTCGGCTGGAGGAGAGGAACTGGTGTGGCCATCGGACATGCTGGCGTGGCCTGATGACCTGTTCTCGTCCGATGATGATCCTCCATAAGAATCCTGGCGCCGCTGCAGAAATATATATATATATATATAAAAGAACGACTTTAAAAATAATGTTGCTTTAAATTCAGTAAAAATGAAAATTAATAATTCGTAAAAATCTGTGCATCGAATCATAAAGGTGCATATTTTCACAATTGTATTGTCTTACAGAGACCACGAAAATCGTTTCTTGTACGCTTATTAATAGGTTCTAAGAAACATTGTTTATTCCATTATTAGAGATTTTACCAGACACCCTTACCTTCCTTAACCCGAAAATAATATGCAAGAAAAAAGTCAAAAAGTGCTCTTACAACTTCTACATCAGTGCTTTTTCAGAGGTGTCCCGGCTCATTCGTTGTTCTACTAGAATGACAACCTGGTGGTAAAGCAAACAACAATAACAACAAAAATTCGAAATTTACAATTGCAAAATTTAGCCTGTGTCATTTCCGTAAGTAAAAATTTCCCTCGTGGTACATATACAAGATTTTTTTTTTTTTTCTTTTGCTGAGCCTGTACCATGTTATAGAGGTGGCTAGTGAGTCTGCAGAAAACAAAAGCCTGAGTTTGTGATATCATAAGTCGACATAAGTTTTGAAAGAATGGGACTTTCTAAATGCGACTTACACGATGCGCCTCTGCATGTGTGTGTGTGTGGGGGGGGGGGGGACAGAGAGAGAGAGAGGGAGATAACATTATGATAAATAAATGAATTGGATGTGGTGGTTGCATAGGTTTCACCAATTAATGTCCATATAATCTACATATTTCTCGCATTCTTTTCTATGACCTACTTGTTTTATTTATTTTTTAATTTATTTATTTTTGAGGCTATAATATAAGATGGATTCCACACTCTCTGGAAGGCTAGAGGATTCCACCCTCTCTTTTCTTTCACCCCTTCTAAATATTTTAAATAAACCCCAGAATATTTTTCCTGAAAGGAACACCGGTAGAAACTTATATACTGTTTCACTGCGACACATTAAAAAAAAAAGTTATTTCTTATTTTTATGAAATATTACCATAGACCTCATAATAGATAGACTTGGCCCGCTTCCCCAATTCTGGCTCCGATAAAAGTAATGGATTTTTGTTCAGAGCACGTGATTTTGAATCCATCCGCTATAGACCTCATAGTAGAATATGACGTCTATGGTAGAACTACCTAGCGGATGGATTCACAATCACGTGCTCTGAACAAAAATCCATTAATTTTATCGCAGCCAGAATTGGGGAAGCGTGAGGTCTATGATATTACTGAACAGTTGAATATCTTTAAGCTAAATCCCATTAGATTTCACTTTTATAATGTAGTTTTCTTTTTTTCTTTTTTTCTTTTTTGTTTTGAGAAAGATACGGGCCGAAACGGGACGAGATGACTGGAGAATGGAGTAAGAGTGCATAATGAGGAACTTCACGAACTGTACTCACCCGATGTTGTAAGAATAATGAAATCACAACAACTAAGATGGGCAGGCTATGTAGCTCGGATGGCACAAAAACGAAGATTATATTTCATCTTGTTTGGAAAGCCGGGGAAAAAGAGGTCGTTGGGAAGACCGAGACGGCGTTGGGAGACAATATTAGAAGGGATCTTCGAGAAGTAGGTGTTTGAGATGAAAACTAGCTTGATCTTAACCAGGATAGATTACGATGGCGAACGTTTGTTGTTACGGCGATGAACTTGCGAGTTCTGTGAGTCATAGAGTGAGTAAGTATTTTTTTTCTTTGTAATATAGTTTTCTATATTAAGAATGCTGGTATAGGTAAACCAACCTACTAAACAGATAAAAGAAGAGAAAAATGCTAACAGTGGAGAAAAATGCTAACTACAGTGAACTGTTTCTTCTAAAAAACTATATAAAGCCGCAAACATTTACTAGTTTCACATTTAATTTTTTTCCCACTTCAAACACCATTTAGTAAAATACATTTCTTTCACTGTTTATTCCCTTCTTTTGTAATTTACGTTTTAAACATGAAAACTAATTGTATAAGTCATCTCATTTGTATAAGTATATACTTCTCTGCACACATCCACTCTAAGCAACAATGAACAAAGGTACTCGAGATTTACGGTAAATGGATGTTTTCTTGAAACTGGAAAGAGCGGTAAGCTTGTCTCAACTTTGATGCTATTTGCCCAGGGAGAAGTGCATTATGGGACATACAGTACTATGTCAACATTTACTTAACTGTACAAAATACTTAGTTTATCTTATCATTTACTTTACTGCATTAATGGATCTATCTAACTTTCTTTCTGCGCACAAGTTGATTTCCCTCTGCCAACATGGCTTTCAGAAGAAAAAAATCTATCGACACTGCACTGTTTGACTTTATAACAAAAAAAACTCTCAGATACCTTAAATAAGAGCCAACATGCCATAGGTGTATTTATAGATTTTTCTAAGGCATTTGACAACGTGCATTAATTAACTTTATTAACGAAACTATGATATATCAGCATGGAATTAGAGGTGTATCATATAATTGTTTTTTATCGTACTTGAGTAATAGAAAGCAATTAGTACAAATTTCTAGGACTCTTAATGAGAGAAGAATAGCTTTCCTCTCCTCAGTGGTTGAAATTAACAAGGGTGTTTCTCAGGGTTCTATCTTAGAACCTATGTTATTTCTATTGTATATAAATATCTTATCACAATTCATAGATTCAGAGAACGTAGTTCTGCACGCTGATGATGCAAATACCTTAGTAACAGAAAGTAACTTAAAATCAATGATCGTGAGATTAATAGAATGGACTTTAACAAACTGTCTGAAAATAAATGTAGACAAATCAAACATTTCATATTTTCATCTTTCTCACCGATCGTTTATGCTCGCCCCATAATAATAAATTCTTTAAGTTTAGAATACACTTCTAAAAGTAAATTGTTAAATGTAACGTACTATAAACGAAAAGCAAAAATGAGATGATCACATTCTTGAACTTAATAAAAAATGAATGGTGTCTGCTTCATCATATATAGATTACAAAGTACAATCTCTCGACAAACTCTTATCTCATTATATTATGCAAACTTTTATGCTCTTATTAGCTTTGGAATACTATTTTGGGGTGCATCACATGTTAGTGTAAATACTTTTCGTGTACAAAAGAAAGTTGTTAGAATAATTTTTAACATGGGGCTGAGGTCATGTAAAAATGTGTTTAAATCATAAAAAATTCTAACCTATATATTAGTAAGAGCGTAATATTTACAAAAGAAAAATAGTCCCTTATTTACTTACATGACAAATATACACACTTATCATACACAAGGAAAAAGAAACATTTGTAGGATGACAAAATTTATCAATTACTCATGTTAGTGTTTACTCTTTGTGTACTAGATTGTATAATAAACTACCCAATTACCAGAAGAGTACCGTACTAACAATATTAATAAATTTAAATCTGAGCTATTCAGTATGTTCGTAAATAAGGGTTATTATGCTGTCAATGATTATTTGAGTGATGACTCGTTATGCAATATATAAATAAGTAATAATTTAAGGTGATGTAAATTGTATTCCATATAGAGACATTGACGAGTCTTATGTATCACAGGTCACGACCTGTATGTACTACAAAGATGAATAAATTTACTACTTCAATTACATTATTTATTTATTTTCTTTGAAAACTAGGAAATTCGACCAAGAAGGCGATAAGGAATAAAATCATATATCTGGTGTAGTAAAAAGTAATCCGTTATTTTGCCAATAGATGGCTTCAGTGATCTGTATCTCGCGTTGTATAAGTCCGATCGGGTTCAACGAGATGGCGTTCAAACGATGAGATTGCGTACTACAAACACTGTTCAGATAGTTGTGATGAGTTGACTCAGTGTTGTGTGAGCGCGCGTCAAAATGGACACTAGCAAAGAGGAAATACGCTATATTTTACAGTTTTTCTTCGATAAAGGCGAAAACGCAAGCCAGGCGGCTGCAAATGTGAATAGTGTTTATGGTCCTGATACTGTAACAGCCAATCACGCGCAATTTTGGTTTCGTCGATTCCGTTCCGGTAATTTTGACGTCAAAGATGTACCACGCACTGGAAGGCCACGTGTCGAAAATGTCGATAAAATCATGGACATTGTCGCGTCCGACCGTCATGTAAGCACTGTTTCGATTGCCCAAGAGCTAAACATTGCACAAAAAAGCCGTGTGGAACCATTTGCATAAGGCTGGATACACAAAGAAGCTTGATGTATGGGTGCCACACGAGTTAACGCAAAAAAACCTCATGGACCGAATTTCCATCTGCGAATCGCTGCTGAATCGCAACAAAAGCGACCCATTTCTGAAGCGGTTGGTGACTGGTGATGAAAAGTGGATCACTTACGACAACGTCACGCGAAAACGGTCGTGGTCGAAGTGCAGTGCGCCGGCGCAAACGGTGCCCAAGCCAGGATTGACGGCCAGGAAGGTTTTGCTGTGTGTTTGGTGGGATTGGCAGGGAATTATCTACTATGAGCTGCTCCCCTACGGCCAAACCCTTAACTCGGAACTATACTGTCAACAATTGGACCGTCTGAAGGCAGCAATCGCCCAGCTTTGGCCAATAGGAGAGGCATTGTGTACAAAGCAGGACAACGCCAGGCCACACACATCGATAGTGACTCGCCAGAAGCTCCGGGAGCTTGGTTGGGAGGTTCTTATGCATCCACCTTATAGTCCGGACCTGGCACCGAGTGATTACCATCTGTTCCTGTCCATGGCGAACACGTTTGCTGGTGAAAAATTCGCTTCAAGAGAGGCTTGTGAAAATCGACTGTCTCAATTTTTTGCCAATAGGGACAACGGCTTCTATAAGAGAGGCATCATGGTATTACCTTCCAAATGGCAACACGTTATCGAACAAAACGGCGCATATGTGACCTAAATCGGATCATTCTAACTATGGTAAGTCAAGCCTTCAATGTCATGCAAAAATAATGGATTACTTTTTACTACACCAGATATACTGTATATACTGATCTGGAGTAGAACCCAGATGACTGCAAACGATTGTGTAAAAATTATTATTTCGAATGCAAGGAAAGTGGCTTTCCAATTCAGTGTATGTTTAGTTAGTTTCTATATCACTGCGATTTATAAGTAAGATTTCCAACCCCCTCATAAACTGTAACGAAAGGCATTTCAGTTACGTTTCTTCATTCAAGATTCTTTTGAAAAACGAAAATAACTTTTCATAAATTGTCATAAAAGTCAAAAGTAAACTATGTATCGATCTAATCTGTAGAAGAAACTCCATGTGATGGTTTAGGTGCACTAAAACGTTCGCCCACAAGTAAAGAATAACAACTCACACAGCAGCAGGTTTTATTTTAAAACTTTGCTTAGTGAAATTAGGGAAATATTACTAAAAATATCGCAGAAATGTCTCTATTTGACATTATAATTCATCACCATGAAGAAAAACTTCATATAGTCATGCACTACAACCGCATTACACTCGTTCTAAGAACAGCATTTTACCAACTTTCTTGTTCGTATTTATGTTATTTTACGACTGTTCCCTTTTCATTCGTTAAATGAGATTGTCTCCTGATCTTTGAACTACTAAGGACAGGACCTACAGTTCTGATAAAGTAGCTCTGAACTAATGCATTCAATGAATTCCTATCCAAATTGTAGCTTAGGTCACGTGCACAGAAAACGAGTACTAGCCATCCGGCTAAATCGGATGTCCTTATTCGCTTTAGAGCTTGCCCTAAACTGGATTTGTTCCAAACCACGGCTCGAAATGAACTGAAATACTGTTCCACTTCGTGAATATCTGGAACTTCGTCAATATGGTGATCAATCATAGACAAAAGAGGACAATAGCATGTCATTGAAAGTAAAGCGTTCCGTTTCATGAAAATTTCCATTTCAAGCCCTGAGCCTTCTTTTATAGCTAAATGTACAGAACTATGCTATGAATTACTTAAAATACTTACCTGAAAGCCTCGGAGTTCATCAACGCTAAGATGATGAGGAAAATTCAGGATATTCCTACGCCGAGACTTCAACTTGTTTGCAGCTCGTTTTCGACTGATGACAGGGTCCCCATCAGAAGAACTCTTACTCAGCGACCCACAGTCAGTGGACTCCGCGTGCCTCTGGTTGGTCATATTCTCCTCTTCAACTTCTGTACCCGCGGGAACTGACTTATTTGATGTGGCTTCTTTCTTGAGTTCATTTTCCCCCGGAGGATCGGTGGACTTGGTATAAGGCTTCTCCGGTAGTTTGCTGCTGTCTCGTGGAACGCCAGTATATGAAGATAACTTCATTTTCCGATGCTCTTCCTGATCCGGTTTTTCTGGTAAATCTGGAACCGACATATGCACTATAAGATTACTACCATAGCCACCCCCTTTACCCTTCCAATCATCGTCACCCTTTTCTGGAACTAGAATTTCAAATCCTGACGTGCTTCGTGAGTATTTATCCCCGGCACTACTTACACCTGATGACGTAGTTGGAGACGAGGCAGAGGAAAACTTTTCAGGACTGGAGCATCCGTGGTATTTCTCCAACGCGTTTCCAAAACCGGATTTATTGCTGTCCCCAGATGTATATTTGTCGTTCAGGAGATACGTTTTATCCGAAATATGCTGGCTGGAAACGGAGACATCTCTTTCTGGGTACTGTTGCATATTGTAAAAATGAACCAGGTCCGAGGGAGTAACTTTGGTTGCAGGTGAAGAATGCCCTCCATCAACCTTTACAATAGTTTCCGCGTTCTGTTGCCAATTGTGAGATAATTTACTGTCCATTTTGTTCAAATGATTAGGTTCGCTAATACTACTGGGACCGCTGTCTATAGACTTATTCATAACAGCGTTGTTATCACCTTTGACTGGTGGACTTAGTACCCTTGGGATCCCTTCGAGTTTGCCTTGTGTAGTCGGAGTTAAGATACCACCTTTCATTGGTGTTGAGCCCCGTATATTTTGAGTTCCCGATGGTGATTGTCTTTGCGCAGGCGCCACCTCTCGGCTGGATGTTTTGTAGACCATTCCAGCTCCCATAGAGGGTCTCATGGGGCTCGTAGCCAATGGAGGACCGTAATAATCCCATGCATCCCGGACGTCTCTGGAAGTGTTGCTGCTGGCCCCTGAGCCGGGTGCTACGCTGAGGACTTGGCTCTGCACCAAACGGTCCTTGCTCGAAGTACGAAGCATCCCTGTTGGTTGTTGCTGCTGCTGCTGTTGGCCGCCGCTGGGGCACCGCAAGGCCTGAAACGATAAGAAATAGTGGATACGTGAGTTAAACAATATAACAATACTAACATTAAGGAACATAAAAATAAACCAACATAATACAAATACATTGATACAACTTGGGAAGGAATTAGTAAATCTTCGCCGCGGAAGCAGAAGCTAAAATTTCTGAGCGAAAAACAATAAACTTAGACGAAAGAATCAGCCTCCGAATGTGCCTTTGAAAACCTCAAGCATTTTGAGTTTTCAAATACGGTTCTTAGAAACACGAATTAAAACAATTCATAGAACAAAGATAAGTGGGTCGAAAAATTGACACAAGAGTGTAGATAACTGGACCACTATATACTAATGCAATAAGGGGCATAAATAGCATTCCTTGCGTAAGCACTAAACTTTTTTTTTTACTATTTCTAACGCGAACTAACCTAATGTTACTAATCTGAACTCAGTAGTGTGTAGCGTGGACCAGTTCTTTACATGCTTCACAAAAAGGATAAATATGATATGTAAGAAACAGTTGAAAATATTCAAATAATTTTTTAACAACTAAACTGAATCACACAATGCTGTCGAACCACACGTATTATTATTTATCACCTGAAAAAGTGCGATGGACAGATTGACATTATAAGTCAAATATGCAGGAAATTCTTTCAATTTGACTTTTCTGATCTGAAGATGTCTATAAAGGAGTCATGTGAAAAATGTTAAATTAGAATGAACAGAAAAAAGGAAATTAAATTTGCAGCTACAGTTTACAGAGTGGAAATAAGTTGAAAGTTTCAAGAAGCCCATTAAAAAGGGAAGAAAAAAGAGCTGAGTGCTACTTCAAAAGAACTTCTACTATGAAAATGGGTATAATATACCTCGAAACGTCCATACTTTCAAAAACTGTGAAATCTGTAAAGATGAAACAATAATCGTATTTCAAAAGGAGAATGCGATGACAGCACATGAGTATAGATGATGTAATCAGCGCAAAAAGTAGTTCTGCTTTGTCCAAACCAGTACCGTACATTTTAGTATCTTACCGTCGTTTTCCCTATGATATAATAACAGATGCTGAAGATGGCGTATACATGTACTACAGAAACTTCAGGTACTGTTGCGGTATATCAACGTTCTTCACTTTCAAGTAAAAATATGCTGCCCAGAAAGAAACAGTAATCTGAGTCTACTATTTGCATACAGATAAACTTTTTACAGTGTATCCTGGGTCTGCGTCGGATTTTCCCATAAAGTTGTAAGGGTGTATTATAATGATTCTTGCTCTTTGTCTCTTAACCATACCTTCAATTGCATCCCTCAGTACACAATATCTGCAGTGACTCCGCCAGACCCCCTCTGTAGGGGTGTCAACCTCACAAATCCTCGGGAGCCCCGCAACATAATTTTTACGGTCAAAAACGATATAAACAGTGCAAAATATCTCTTACACCCTCTCAATTTTGACTTTACACCCCGCAAATTAAAATCCTGGCGGAATCCCTGAATATATGTGCAGGCAATGTCCTAAGTCCTAACCTGTTTATCTATCTCTGCTTTATTGTCTCCAGTTCGTCTCTCGCCTATTGTTAAAATTTTCGTAACAGTACATGACACTTCTGTATGCGCCACCTTCAGCTTGTTATGATATACGAAACACTACGATAACAAAAATTTGAAATATTCGGTTAGGTGCTCCCGTAAAACTTCATTAATCAGACAATACATACATTAAATGCATGGTCAAAAACAAGTAAGATCAATTTAACAAAGAGGCATGTAAATAAATTACAGAGCTCTTTCAAGCATTTACGTACAAGTTCAACATGAATCAAGCCACTAGGTTTCCCATAATCCACTATGCGCCGCTTCTGCAGGTATTTGAGCTGAAGTTAGGAACCAGTGCTCGAAGTGGGTTAGAAAAGGTAAGAGAACGGTTGCGGAAGTGAGTTAGAAAAGGTAAGAGAACGGTTGCGGAAGTGGGCTAGAAAAGGTAATGGTCAGTATTTAAAAAGTATGCAAAATTCGTGCACCACGGCCACCAATCATTAGATATGGCCACTTGGATTCATAGCTGCTGGCCAATTTTGGCCACTAGTTCTTTGCTCTAAATTGTTCTAATTTCGACATTCTGGTTTGAAAACCATACCTGGAAAATAGGAAAAGTATAGAAGGGAGGCTTGTTTCACTTTTTTTTTATTTGCATGGTTATTAATCCCAAGCCTTTGCTAATTTTAATATGATCGTGCATTGTTGCGAAACATGCATGTAATTTATGTTTAATGTCAATAAAAATAATATATTATTATGAAACCAAAAGTAATTACAAGTGGCAACCACAACATTTTTTTCCGGTGGCTTCATTGGCCACCAACTTTTAGAGAACTTTTTAAAGAGTTCGCATGCACCTAGTGGCAGAGATTGCCAATTGAAAGTAAAGGCAATGAGGTCCCATTAATAAAAAGGTACGCCAAATGCAAAATGAAGAAGGTAAGGGCACGGTGTGCCTCCTGCCCCCCCCCCCCCCCCCCCCCCCCAGCAATATATATGGACCGACTCGCTTGTCTAGGGATTACCGTCGCTGACTGCTGATCGTTCCGTCCCGGGTTTGATTCCCGGCTCTACCAAGGGATTTTTTTCCAAAGCGAGAGGGTCTGGAACGGTGTCCTCCCAGCATCGTGATACAATTCGGGAGCTGCTGTGAATAAAAGACAGTGGCGATCACAGTTGACTCCCAACACGTCTGGTCAGCGTAGGAGCAGCAGACCAACTCCTCCCTCCGGGAGAGGCCTCATGCAGTAATGGATTGATTATGGTATGCTGAAGACAGAATTCCTCGACAAGACAAAAGATTCGATCCAAGGCTACATGAGTTTCAAATAAGTTATATTATAGGTACACGTGCTTTGGCAGCTTAGACCACAAGAACCTTTCTTGATGGGACCTTCACTCATGCTTTTAAATTCTGGAAGATCTTCAATGTAAGGGGAGAAATCCTACATAAAAGAAATACTGGTGAGGGAAAGGTGCATACCGTATCGATGTATACCAATAGATCGAGACAATGTCAAGGTTACGGTGACAACATAATGGATGATCCCAATTACGGCGAGGAATTTCGATTCGCTTATTTCAATGCCGGTGGAGGTCGGTGACTTAACAATGACATCACAAGAGTAGACACTCCGCGGTGACCTTCACCACTGAGAAGGTCAAAATTGGGCACGAGCACACTATGATGTAAAGAACTGAAGACTAATAATCATCGTGGTATTATCAAACGAAACATCTGCATGAAGTTCTAAGGGATTATTATTTATTTTCAAAATTAAAACGAAGTTTTAAAGGTCAACATTGTGCTCATCAACAGGCGATTGTTTCAACACCATTAGTCATTCACTTTAAAATACCAGCGCGCTCGACTTCAGTGCGAGCGGTCCCGGGTTCGATTCCCGGTGGGGGCTCAAAAATTTCGGTGTTGACCCAGCATCGTGAGGACAATTGGGGAGCTGCTGTGAATAAAATACAGTGGCGATCACAGTGAGAGCTTCGGCTCTCCTCTCCCAACCCGTCTGGTCAGCGTGGGAGCAGTAGACCAACTCCTCCCTTCCGGGAGAGGCCTCATCCACTAGTGGGTTGAATATGGCTGTGATTTATT
>JAGDQP010022978.1:0-18107 GCA_022664845.1 Lepisma saccharinum | reverse complement strand
AATAATAATAATAATAATAATAATAATAATAATAATAATAATAATAAATATTTATACATTTTATCAAATACTGGTGCAAAATAACAATGTATTTCTGTCTTAAATTAATTTGTCGAACTACAAGCTATGATGCTAGCTAGCAGTTGATGCTATGATTTAATGTTACGTTATGTAGGCCTAGTTTGAAGTCCCATATTACAAATTATTTTGTATCTGTCAAATTGTATTTTACCGGTTATTAACTCTCAAATTATATTTACCGGCTCTGACCAATTATATTTTAAACATGTCACGAACCTCAGAAACGTACGCAGACTGGAAGTCCGTACCCCCAAAAATTAAGATTTTCTTCTGAAATTAGTATATTTTTTGGCAATGCATTTTACATCAATTTCACACCCATACAGGCCTCGGACCCCCTCGAAACCTCCCTCCGCACTAAACCAACTTCTGGGTACGTGCCCGACGAATATTATATATTTCTCCCTCTTACTCGAAAATCTTTTGTGTCAACCTTATGCATTGATACCTTTGTAGACAGTTTCCTGGGATTGTAGACCGTTGCCATGGAAAGTATCAACCGTTTCCTGAAATGTTTGTTTAACTTTGTACTGTGGTATTATCGAAATTCATGACACACGGCTAAGCTTACCAGAGCAGTGGAATAAGTTAAGAGCAGCTTTGCCCTAATTTTGCCCGCCACTAACACACTTTACAGAAGCACACAGAACCATACAGAGTAATAGTCTGCATTCACAAATAGATATGCATTTCTTTCTGGCTTTGAAGAAGTTTCTTACATCGCTACCAGATGTCTCTGAACTCAATAGATTATTTTCTTAAACATTCTGGTAAACTGAAGTTCTCTGATTGATTCAACATTACCTCTTAGTTTAAATATGGCAGTATGAACTAATTATAAGCTTGAATTTATCAGGGTATTTAAGAAAATGAGCTATTGAGGTCAAAGACATCTAGTGGCAAGGCAAGAAACTTCTTCGAAACCAGAAAGAAGTGCGTAGCTATTTATGAATACAGACTAATTCTCTATGTTTTTCTATGACAGTAGCGACTAATGTTTACAGGCGTTCCACGATTGTTATAGTTTTCGAAAGTAAAGTTGGAGATACTAGTGAAAATAAAAGAGGAAATAGTAATATAATAATCTGAGTATATCTGATACGTCCAATTTTACCGAAGTACGTAAACTACACTAATACTATTAAAGAAAGTCTGTAGGGTGGTCAGATTGAAAACGGTTTAGTAAATCGTGGTCACTAGCTTCAAATCTGAAATCAGTTTCCTTCTATCTGCTTGTGTTAAGGCGTTAGTTACAGGCTGACGGATAGAGAAACGAAATTAAAGTCACACCAAACTTTTGAAGGACGCTAAAACAAATTTTTTCGTAAAAATAACTCTTATGCGATTAATCTTCAGTATGATGTCTGCGAAACATATTCTTTACAATCATTTTTAGTTCTAAAATGTTTACAGTGGTTGTTCACAGTACAGATGAGTACGCTACATTTACTTCAATCATGAGAAAGCATTCTGAAAAAGTTTTTAAGAGTAAGCAGTATCCTACGATCGTAAAATATATATCTGAAAAGACGTAGGAACATGTTACGAGATGTAGATAGATGTACAGACGGACACTTCTCATACATATAGAAAGGTTACAACGTTTCAACGAAAGTTTCGGTGTAACCTGTTTTCAGTTGCGAACACGATCGCTCCTTATCACCACTCCTGTCTGTCCTTTTTTCATTCCTATTCTGTAACCCCGCCTTTGGCGAAGCGTTGCTACCTATCTATGTGTATGTGTTTGTGTGTGATGTTTTGGTACACTGTTAGTCATCCAGGTGGAGAGGGTTCAACTTTGAATATTTTTTATGGACGTCTGTGTATTAGGGATAGGGGCATCTACTTAATTTTGCTTACAATCGTGGAGGGGGTCAATAATGATTCAAAATGCTCTTACGTAATATTTGAACGACACGTTTTACAAACTTGTTTTGTTTCTTCGAGATAGTTTATTCTTATTTCTATTGCAGAGTTGTTCCAGAATCCAGTCGATGGCTTCTTTCTCGAGGTAAATATGAAAGAACGAGAGATATTCTGGTTAAAATGGCGAAAAGCAACGGACGACGAATCGAAGAACCTGTTTTTGGAGAACTTAAAGTAAGTTATCAGGCCATTATAGCTCACAGTGTTAAGTATAAATAGAGTTAACACAGTGAAAGCTCCAGGTATACTTACATATCCCTTCTTTTAATCACAGTGTCTCATCCGTAAAAAAATATATCAGTACGTATGCAATTTTGTAAAGCACTTGGAATTCACTCCTGTTTCCTATTTTTCTTAAAAGAAATTATAAAACTTCAAAGAACAGATCGGGACGGGCGTAAGCCATAGTGCTGTTACCGCCCATACAATTCATTCTATCTTTTTTTCAAAGGACAGACAATACAATTATTCTAAAAAAATCCAAATATCTTATAAATAATTCAAATTTTTTTTTATTTGATAGGATAAATAATATAAAATCAACAATCAGGATCTTTCCCCTGATAATTTTCTAGGGAATAAGGAATGAAAAATGCTCATATAGAATACTGTTGAGAATTTCATAAGTACTACAGTATCAGCTGCCCTCTCAAATTATACCCATGCTATTTTTATTTTTGTAAAAGTAATAAAAAATGTGACCATATATATTAAGCCATTTCCGCTAAGATTAGATCACTTCTCATTAATTAATATTCTTGATTTATTCCCTTAAGATCTTGAAAAGGGAATACCATGCTTATTTGTCTTGTTGATTGTTGTCATGGCTACTACACTAATTAATTTACAGAATTTGGATTGCTATGAATTGAATTCGCTAATTATTTTCTTCCGAAGAAAGATCAAATCATGCCCGATTGAATGGTCATTTTCACACGCTAGTTGTTCTATGTTCTTCTGAATGTGAATGTAACAAAGGATAGTCAAAATGTGTTACATTCTTGTTCACGTGACAAAGAAACAATCGAGAATCAATTATAACAGTTCTCTATAAACTACATTTGCCAAAACCAATGTGCTTGTCTTATTTATTATATTGGCGAATAACAGATCTGGTTTAAGTCCCTTGACTAGCAAAACTATAGCAAAAAGGACTTATTATTCGTGTTCATGGTGTCCGTGTCCCAAAATCCGTGATTGGTCAAGTGACTTAGGTTCCACCTGCCGGATAGTCTGGGTACTATCTTCCTTACCAGAACATTTGGTTTCGAGATCTACAACTAGATGGCCGTAGCTGTAAGTCACTTTGTAGTTATGCTAGAAACGGAATAAACGTTGGAGTTTTAACGTAGTCAAACAAAGTGTACGCGCTGGAACAAAGGAAAGTTGTCGGGGGGATCAGTGGGGCTTGCCCTCCCGTATACTTACATGTAAATTTGCTTATAGTTGATAATAAATATTTCTGTAGCGAAAACTACGAAATATAATAGCGAACAATTGTGTGTAAATGCAGTGGCAAATTTCTTAAGAAACGGGGGAGCCGGGGGCTTGTCCCCCCTGACTACTTATATCTGAATTCCGTAATAGTTGAAATAAAGCGTTTCTCTATGGGGAATGGCGAAATACAATAGCAAATAATGGTGTGTATAAGCAGAGGTATTTTATAAGAAATTAATGTTTGAACTACTAAAATGCTATCAGGGGACTGGAACCATTGCGATTATTAGTAGAATCAGAGCTCCAATTGGTTTTAATACGCAGCTTCTTTCAAATGATTAAAAATTACTATAAAAACTTTTCTATACTTGCTATAATCACTTTCATGTATGTTGAATAGGTTAAAATCTTTACAAAGAATTTCTACCATCGAGCAAAGATTATGTAAATATATTAAAGTATGTTCTGTAATGTAAATATAATACATCATAGATATGTGTGAAATTACATAACAGACTATTACGTAAAAAATGGCAATAGTATTAATAAATCAGTTAGTGAAGAAAAAAGAAAACATTGAATTACATGATACCGTACCAATAACGATAATCATGATATTGGACATACATAGGCCAAAGGCTATTCTGTAATTAACAAAAGATAATATTAAGACTCAGTAATGATGAAATAAAAGGGCCTGAAAAACGTAACTTAATTTGAAGATATCTGCGCAATGGTATGACCTTTTAAGATGAAGTACAGCGCCAAATAGAAAAAAAGAAGTGAATAGTGAATATATTTTTGAGTGGAAAATATTTTCTTTGTAATTAGTTCTAAATATTTAAACAAAAAGAACTTACAACCATTAGACCTAATGATATGCGAATAATTATGACTTTATATCAGCTGTAAATCAAAAGTTCCAAGTCATTTTTAAAAATGCATATATACTTCATAAGAAGAAAGCGATAACAATTCTGTCAAATTGCTGATGGATAATATCAAGAACAATGTCAATTTAGGTCACACCTATGGATGTAAATACTGTAGACAGATCTACTTCTACCGACCCAAAATTGAAGCCAGCACGAGCCATGAATATCTGGCAGGTGTAATTAATTAAGAAACAACTGAACATCACGTTCCGTACATTACCATAGCCTATATAAATTATTCCAGTCTTCCTCCTCTCTTCCTTGGCTAGATCTTCCTCCATTCTTTGCTTCCACACGTCCATGCATAGGCCAACCAATAAGATGCAAGTTAATCCTAATCATCCAGGCAAGATTAATCGAAAACCGGCGTTAATTTGACCCAGCTTAATTGTATTGGGCCAGTCACCGTATTTACATCCAAGGGTCACACCAAGGTAATATAACATTATGGGATAGGAGTATTGAAGTTTTAATTTAAGAAACGTTTCCATCTAAACGATACTCAAATAAACTTAAATTAATGTAATAATAAATTTCAACTTCGTATGATTATAGGGCCACTAGCGTCAATCTATAAGTAGATTTTTTAACCACTTCCGGTTTCCATGGTAACAATGCTCAATTATTAAGCCCATATTTGCTTTTCACGTGATAACACTTAAACCGTTTCCAACCCAACGATGCTGGAAGACAAATACTCTCAAAGTTTTAAGGGGGTTTAAAATAGAAGTGGTGGAAGTAGTAGTAGTAATCGTAGAGTGATATTGGTGCTAGTACAGTCAAGAAATTAAGTACTGCAGGAGTGTAGCAATCTAGCATTTATTTCCTATTTAACTTATATTTATGGACTAGATAGGTACCCTTTATGCTAAGCTTGCTACATACCGTTCCTCAGATGTATCACAGCTTAATCTTAAATGCCTGTCTGGCCCATAAAAATAATTTAAATAAAGAAACTAAATGTTTTCTTCAATTTTCACAGTTAACTCAACGAGCTTCTAAGGACCGAACCTACAGTTGTAGGTAAAGAGCACTTCAAACCATTCTCTTCACTTGGCCCCCACCAGATTTAAACTAAGACCACGCGCCAGAGAGGGGCCCTGGTAATCATTCAGTGGACTCAAGTAGTAGTAATGTCAATAATAATGAATGAGTAATGGAGAGGAAGTATTTTTAATTCGTTGAATAATTTAGCTAGTGAATAAAGAGAAAGTAAATTGAAGTTGTGGAATAACAAGACCTGAAACCTTAAAGAATATTTATATTTTCAGCAACTGGCAAATCGATACGAGGAAGAAAGCAGGACAAGTAAAAAGACAACACTCGATCTCTTTAGAACTCCAGTTTTAAGAAAACGAACAATTTTAATGGTGATATTTTGGTAAGTACTGACAAAGATTAGTAATTAGAAAATGTTAAAAAAAAAGTTCATTAAACTATAGGTTATTACGTTACTATTTGCTTTAAACATTAAGAAACAATTTCTAAAATCAACATATCTGGTTTTCGCTAATACTCAGGGCTGGCTTGCAAGAAAATACTTAAGTGCAAAATCTGACTTAAGTCAAACCAACGAGCTCTACATAATACTGGAGTGACTACTTATTGTCGAAAGATAGACGTCAAAGCAAATATTTAAACTTGTTTGTTCACTTCCACTCTAGTGCAATGTGGACAAATTTTCAATTCTAACTCGGTTTTCTATACCTCTTATCGCTGTGCAGCCCGTTTTTTGATTTAAGTAGTCACTCCAATATTATGTAGAGCTCGATGGTCTGACTTAAGTCAGATTTACACTTAAGTATTTTTCTTGCAACTCACCCCAGAATTTCTCTGCAAAACAGTTGAAGTCAAACCTTGTCACACTGCACGTTTATAGAACTAGCAGGTTGTCTCACACGTGACGTCATGTGAGTCTTCAAGGATGTTAGAATTAGAGAATAGGCCACTATTAAAAAAATGAATCCGAACAACAAAATGTCAGTTCAAATCATGTTTTGTTGAGATGAAGAATAGTGTAAAAACTGCCACCAAATAAAGGTTAGTTCATTGGATTTATGGTATATATTATTTTTCAATGCTGATAGATTAATAAATTACGTTCAGAGATTAGTTAATCCCTTTCACTTTTAAGTATTCGTATTTTGCAGTCTAGCGCGGAAATGGTTAATTATGCCCATCCATTGCGCGTTCGTTTAAATAATTGATGTTTTATTTTAATATTTATAATAGAATATACTTTTACAGTCTAACAGTCTTAATAATTGACGTTTTAAGGTAAGTTATTTATTGCTTGCTATGGTTTCTGTCCGCCATAGCTGTCAGTCACTCTTAACTCTCTTGTCACTGTCGCATTTGATGTTGTTCTCACAGTTAATTTTGAATTTTCATGATGTAAAACTATTATATAAAACACTGGAACACTTAATAACACTACTGAGTAATTTTTTTGGAAGGAGAGGCCGAAAAGACTTTAGAATGTTGTAAAAAATACACAAGAGATTTCAGCAGCTTTCTTCTAGTAAGCCGCCATCTTACCAACCCCTTAAGTCTTTACCACTCTCCTAAATTCTGACTGGGCATACAACGATGGCGGACTGACGTTCGGATTCAGGTTTTTAATTCTTACCTATCCTCTAATTCCAACATCCTTGGAGAGACTTCAATCATGTCACTTGCTGCATAGAAATTTCTAGTAATGTTACTGACGAAGAATTCTAACAAATTTTTGGTCCGATGAAGTGATCGTTTGGTTCGGTAATAGCTCATTTTGAAGGTAAACGTTTCGCAAATGATACAGACGTTGAACGGAAGGATGTGGTTGCATCAGTAACACAAAGACTTTTATGTATCAGTTATTGGAGCATTCGTACACCGCTCATCGTAAAGTCTCTCAAGGCATGTGGAAGTTATGTGGAATAAGTAAGATAAGATAAAGGTCGCTTTAGACGGTACAATTTCTCGTACGATCTCTCGTATGAAAGAATGTATACAATCCATAGTACGAGATTTTTCGTACGATAAATCATACAATATTGTATAGTGTTTTACACGGTACAATTTTGGATACGAGGGGATAATGATGAAACTGCTGGAGTTTATAGTTGTGACATCTCAGGATTTTAGGGTAATTATGCCACAGATATTTGTGAAAGTATAACCCATTTAAAAACAGAAAATAATTAGCATATAGATAACAATTAATCTTGACGCAACAGAAATTCAGTTAATTGTAATGTGAAATTCTTCTACCAAGAGAATCTAACTTCTACTAGGTTTCAGTGGTAACGAAAGTGTCGTAGTTTTACTTCTGTACTTCGATAAAGATATTTCAATGTGGACACACAAAAAACGTTGAAAAATTTACCGTCTTCGGTGATAAGTTCGGAGTCATATGTGTTTTGTTTTTACAATATTCCTGAGTTAACAAGATATGTGACATTACACAGCACTTCAAAAGCATATAAGTCGCGATATATTAACTATTATTTATACATATGGGGGCAATTAGTAACACTGCGGTTTAAGTACTTCTATCAAAGAGCACTGGAAACGCCTCAAAATGCTACGTTTTACGTTCCTATAAGCATGAAATACATAAATGAGGAGTAATGTAGATTTTATATGATTTATAGGCTCATTTCACACAAGGTATATAGGTGTGAATAGGGTGGATCAGCTGTCTTAACCCTTGAATAAAAATTAGTTCGTTCGATTAATTACCTAGCTCATGTATTGACTTGCATAGCTCTGGGTTGACGTCGACACTCTACTTACATTATGTCTACTTCTGTAATTAATGTTCAATGTATTTCATTATTTCGGATGCACAGAGCGCATATATTTATCAAAATAATTGGGAAGGAACATGATTGCAAAGATACCGGTATCGTCTACATTATTTCCCTTCATACTTATCGTGACTGCAGCAGATTCGGTGCTCTACGCACAATAAAAAACATGAAAATCACCTTAACTGCATTGCACAATATATAGGAAAAGCAGCAGCTATTAGATCACATCAGAACTTTGTATTTATATTTTTAAACATATTTCTCACGTATTTAGTACCTTTTATGGTTATAAGAATGCAAAACGTAGCATTTTGAGGTATTGCCAGTCCTCTATAGCAGAAGTAGCTGTACTACAGTATCACCGACCTCTTTACACTTCCCTTAAAAACATGGTTTTATATCTTTATACCTGTAATAGTTTATTATGCCATTATGTATGTTACTTTCTACATCAAGTAATAACATTAATATGTTCTCTTTGTGTCGTAATCCATAACCAAACAGCCGAATAGGAAAGGGCGCTATATTGCCAGTAGGGGCGCTGTCATAGATTGTACGAAAAATCCGCTGAAAAATAGGACCGTTTCTATTTAGAGAACACATCGGAAATAGCATGAAAAATCGTACGATCCGCGCTTTACACGATCAAAGAATGTAACCGATGGGATTGCACACGAGGGATCGTACGAGAAATTGGATCGTCTAAAGAGGCCTTAAGATAAAATGAATTGTATGGGCGGTAGCCTATGGAATAAGCATCGACCTCCATTAATACGATACTGGACTGACTGCAGCCATTGACAATTTCATGAATATGTGAAGCTAGGAAGAGGAGAGGAAACTTAACCTAGTTTGTCCACTTCCGGTCTAAACCAATATGGACCAAATTTTCGATCCTAACTCAGTTTTTTACGCTTGATATCGCTGTGTGGCCCGTTTCATTATTTATGTCTTAATTCTTGCAAAACACGTAAATATTATTTGCAGTATTTTCTATTCTATGCAGAGTGCGGTATACTCTTACATGAATAACTCAGGAATTAAGAATTGAATCAAAAAACGGGCCACACAGCGATATCAAGCGTATAAAACAGTTAAAACTGAAAATTTGGTTAACATTGGATTAGACTGGAAGTGGACAAACGAGTTTAAATATTTGCTCTGGCGTCTATCTATCAACACTAAGTAGTTACTCCAGTATAGTTTACGTAGAGCTCGATGGGAATAAGTGACCACCTAAGTACAGCATGCATTTTTTTTTTATCTTTGTAACGAATTGTAATCTATTTACTGATTTTCCCTCGATTTAAAAATATTTAAATTAGACAAAATCATGTTTGTGAGAATTGTATCTTTCCATTTTGTGTTAATTTTCCTCTTGTTTTATTTTTAAGGATGCTAAATACTGCAGTATACGATGGCCAAGTGAGAAATGTGGAGAACCTGGATATGAGTTTATTCCTAACATTCACTTTAGGTGGCCTTGTAGAAGGTCCAGCCTGCTTTCTCCCAATACTTCTTCTCGATAGATTTGGTCGTCGATGGACTTGTGCCATTCCCATGGCTATTAGCGGTTTATTGTACTTAAGCATCATTGGTATATCTAGAAGTAAGTATGTGTTAATTGTAATTATAAATGCTTCATTAAATCTGAGCCAAATATCTTAGACTTTTGAAAATAATGTTGTGCACCCATCAGTGGCGGCTCGTGACACAAATAATAGGTGAAGTACTACCAGAACATTCATCCATCAACACGTTCTTAATATTCTTGTTCATTAACATTTATCCTGGGATTTCCTGGCTTAGACAGGATACTGATAATGCCACTATCCGAACTTAGATGATATTGACTGACTTTCTGGCCCAATTAATACTTGTTAGTGGCTATTTAGTTAATGCATATCAAAATAATAAGTGAAGCTGAACTTCACCTGATGAGCCGCCACTGGCGCCAGTTGTAGTAATTCAGATTATATGTCCGTATTAATGTTTCTCAAATATTAGAACTTGTGATAATGATCACTTTGAGAAAGTAAACTAGTCTTTTATCTTCAAGACAAGTAAAGCTAAACTGCTCTATCATACTTTGAACGTTTTAGTGAATATCTGGCTTTCCATAAGTTTGAAGCAAAAGGTTAGGTTAAAAAACAAACGTTTCAAGTAGATATGAGGTGCATTCCAAATTTAGCTACATTATATATATATATATATATATATATATATATATATATATATATACTGCTTCATACTATTGAATGTGGATAGAGTAAGCTAACCTCATTTTAGGACAAATGTGAATTCCCACTTCCCTATATTAAATTTGCATAGCCTACCCTTAAACATCAAGGGAAAATTCCTGCAAAACGGAATATTTGAATATTCAGGGAAATTCTCTTTATAAAACTGCTTATGAACTTACCTTACGATAGGGCAAGGGAAAGAATGCGAGAAGGAGTCGGCTAGGACCTACTTTCAAGGTACAGCCCGACATTTGTGTGGTGTGACTGAGGAAAACCCCTGGGAACACCTCAGTCAGGATTATTGGCCGCTGGTATCGAAGCTAGGATCTCCTGAATATGAAGCCGACGCTCTACTCACTAAGCTTGGCTGCTCTTTACAGAGAATTAATATTGTTGAGATTTGATGTGATTTGTTTAAATAGGGTAAATATCCAATCGCAGAACGCCAAATGTTTCCTTGTATCCCAGATCAAAAGGCAAACAATATTACTAATTAATTGAACAATTAAAATTTTAAATCATCGGATTGGAAATTAAGTTATGTAGACTAAAATAATGATACAAAATCTCTACCTAATATACTCGTCTATAATAAAATTTATGCATAATCTAATGTACATAATGTGATATACAGAGTGGTTTAATAAAACGTATACACATGTTAAAACGTATGGTCCATGTGTTACTGTTCGAAAAGGAAGGGAATAGGAGTATCATCACGTACTGTCTACAGATGACGTCAGCGAACAGAATCATTTTTGCGCTGGATAGATGGCGCTGAAGTCACCATGCGATCAGGAGGTCAGTGTACAAATTGAAACCATGGCTCAGATATGGTTGTCTTTCGAGCAGCACAAGAGTATTTTGGAATAATATAGGCCATTTGAAAATGTTGTGGAAGTACAACGACAATGTAGAAGAACCACAAACATGTCTTAACAATTGCGTGCATTCTGAATGAAGTCATGATAGAATTTGTGATACGCAGGAGGGACATCACATTGTTCATGGTAATCTTTCAGATCATTCGTTTTCGAAAGTTACTATTACTGGTGAGGGATACTTCGAGCTGCTACAGACATTTATTTTTACCTTCCATTCGTACACCGTTCGGGAATGGTCAATTTTACACATAGCAAGATGGCGCTCCACTGCACTACCACAAAAACATGCGTCCTTTCGTCGATGAAAACTTGCCAGCTTGATGAGGTGCAATTGAGCCCGTGCCGTGGCCCGTTCCACGGACTTAACTTCTCTAGATTTTTAATTGTGGGGCAACCTAAAGAGTGTACCAAAGGAAGCCAACAACACTAGCGAAACGTCAGAGAGAGAGGTAGTGTTGCTCAAGGAGTGATTGTCCGTACTTAGAAGTGTCTGGACGCTAAAGGTCACTAATTTGTACACCTTTAATAATCGTAAAATACAAATGCGATTTGAATTTATCTTTTGATTTAAGTATATTTTTGGTACTAACACTTTTAGTAAGTTTTTGTCTTTCTTGAAGTGTGTATACATTATATTGAGCCACCCTGTAGATTGTCCATAACGTAATATATGCGCATATTATATATGTTAATCCAAAAGTTAGAGTAACGATAGATTATTGTCTATTTACATATAAAAGTGTTTATGTAATACCTTTATGTTATGCAAAATTATAAGTATCAAATGCTGCAAATTGAAGTTGCCAAACTGTATTAAGACCAGATCAGAGATGCAAACTCTATTTTAAGTGGAAGCTCGCTGTGGCAACATTGCTTAATATTTGTGTGCGCTAAAACAGTATATTATAACAGTAGTAAAATTATAATTTCTTATCACGGGAAGCTGATAAAACGTGCAAAGTGTGAAAAAACATTGTATTGCACCCCTCTTGGGGCATGTGTGAAAACCCATTGTATTTCACCCCTCTTGGGGCATGTGTGAAAACTCATTACATTACACCCCTCTTGGGGCATAGTATACCAGAGCTTCTATTTATCCTAAGAGAATAATCTTATGTTCAAAATAACCTCAATAAATGCTATATTTCATTTTAATGAGTGCATGAAACTTTAATCTATGTAAGTTAATAACATGCTAGATTTCTTCACATTCTTCAACAATGATTTCTTCCTACAGTTCTTGCAAAGAATAAAATAACTTATAAATTCTAATAACAGAATAATGTCGTTTTAGGTGAAACACTGACAATCACAGTATTGGCAATGATAAGCCGATTTTTCATCGTGATATCAGTGCAAGCTACTCTTCAGTATTTTGTTGAGCTGTTGCCAACTCAACTACGAGGACAAGGAACAAATCTAGTCCACATAGCAGGACATCTGTCTACATTTTGCTCTCCGCTTATTGTGCATTTGGTGAGTAGTGTCCGCAAAAGTTTTGAACCGACAATTTTGACAACTTTACTGATTTTAGGTTTCAGCAGCAAATGTTGTGAAAACTTTCAACTCAGAAACTACTAGGGCAAGGGAGGAGGTTGAGGTGTCATTGGAAAGGTATCGCAGAGATGAGTCAAACCCATATAGATCGTACACATTACAGGGTTGGTTTCGAAGATGGGAGTAGTCTATAACTTAGAAACTAATATGGCTTGGAAGATGGTTGAGGCGTAGTTGGAGAGGTCTCGCCACAATTCTCTCGACGGGACATTGTTCATCCAAATAGAATTTACGCTGCTGATGTCTGGTGGTAATTCATGTGCACAGTTCGCCGACCCACCTCACTTGGTTAAGTATTAGATTCCGAATTAAGAGCTGTTACATTTTTAACTTATTTATTCTAATTTTGTTTGTGTATAATTATAATAATTTTAAAATAACATTTGGATTTTAATTTGGCACTAAGGTGTACTAAAATAGTTTTTTCTTGAAGTGACCTTGTCCATTTATATAAAAGAATTCAATATCTATCACTGTTTATTGCAATCGCACAATAAAAACATTGCTAGAATGTTAAATTTTCTTAAATAATAGTGCATCAGATTTGGTTTTAAGAATGGGATTAAATTCATAAAGCGTCATGTATTGAATAGGATTTCTGCTTTACTCCTAAAACGCTTTTCATAGATGTTATGTTCTTATGTTGCCCCTAATAACATCAATGTTAAAGTCAATTTATAATTAATTAGAGGTGCCACATTTCTGCAAAATGGTGGAAATCACATTTATTTTGATTAGTTGGCATTTACGTTTGAATTTATTAATGGTCTTTTAGCTTCTTAGCTTCAATTTTTGAAATTTAGATAAATTTCGTACACTTTTACAAATCAGTACTGAATATTCCAAACATATTTTCAACCTGCTTACTTACATAATAAGGCTTGATCTTAATATTTAATTATATTTTACGTAGCTTGTGAGTTGTCAGCCGAATGTCAATTAAAATCATATCAAGACAAGTTAGAAACACTTAATACGTTAAATCAGAGCATAATGTTCTTTCAGTGTTTTTGCCGACCGAGGCAGTGCTGTGATCTGAGGCGTTAGGTCCACATCTCAAATATTACGGGTACGAATACTTCCTGGATATTTATGAAATTTAACAAGCATTACATTCTCGAAATGTCCCGAAGTCAAAAAATTACTAAAATGGCGAATATAAAATAAAGTTTACCAAGATTCTTCATCTCAACACATGCGAATATTTATTCTACTTGAATTAAACGTGACGACAAGAAAAACTATTTATCTTTTCATGTTGCAATCACCATAACAGTTCACTGTTAGTACAGGCATATATAGTCTATATTGGGTTTCAGCAACCTTCATTAAGAAAATCACTACTCGTTACTTAACGAGTCTGATGTATTTGAAATCGCTTAAAATTCCTTAGCGATCCTTCAACTCTGAACGAAGATTGGTGAAACGCACCCATAAATAAAATAAACGCCCAGTTTTTGCTTATTTTGGAATATTTTTAGGAAGAAAACTTACCTCTTCCAAGGAAAGAATAATCTCTAATATCTCGGTTTTCAGGAAGAACGCGAACTGATATTACATTATAAAATTAGCTCATCTTTACACTTTGCAAATAAAATATAAATAAATTGAGTACTTACTATAATGACTACAGGGTCAAAGAATCACAAATGTTTTCTTATTTGTAATTAGTTTGTGGATCTTTTGACATAGATGTTGAAGAGAAGGCTGGGTATATTCTTCAAATAAAATTCGTATGTGGCCTGTGTCAAATTTCATCAAAAGCTTTTTATTTCGTAAAATTACGAACGTAAGGACCGTGAAAGTTCACGGTGATGATAATGATCAAAGATTTACGAAAAGGAACTTCTGGAAACAAAACTGCATTCATATTAAAGAAACGGAGACATTATAATTCTCATGGTAGTAGTTATGATAATTCATAGCCCATGAAACACCAATCATAAAAACAATATTTATATTTCCCTTATCAAATAACACAATATAAAATTATATAACAGAAAAAGATTAAGAAACACTGATATCCTAAGTTGCAAATAATTGAAAAATATATTTCAAAGTAGTCATACTTAAATCCCATGTTGGACTTTTAAATGCATAAATTGCAGAGTTCGTATGCAGTCCTTTTAAAAGTCAACATTTATGCATAATAAATATTGTGGTCTGAAAATCAAATTAAATAATTCAATCAGCATAAATCTTGAAGGATATGCCATCAAGACTTCAGAATAATCCAAATAAAAATAATTAAAAGAACTCAAGTAAGGTTCTGGAATATATCATAGTTCAAAATGTAAGGTTCTGGAATATATCATAGTTTAAAATATAATAATAATAATAATAATAATAACGCAAGAGATCCTTAGAAGTTATGTAAAGATACTAAAGAAAAAATACTTATCTCAAATTTAAAAACGAACACAGAAAGTAATGATATTTATATTCCAAATTTTAAAACACTGTATTCTTGTTCTTAGATAATCAAATACATCTTGGTTGGAGATTTTAATTTTTACTGAGAATTCATTTACATGCATGGCTTATCTTGTAATACTTCATAATTTCTCGACTAGAAAAAAATATATCTTGCAAGCGTTTGTAAAGATATTTGTAAGTACTGTGTATGGTCATTTGGGGTATTCCCGACACGGTAAGCATTTTTTTGTATCTTAAGAAACATATGAAGCATTCAGTTGAGATTTCTGTACGCCGCCATAAAGCCTGTTGTGTCTTCTACCATTTGATATATGTGTCACACTGCACATCTGAATGCTCTGGTAACTGAAGGTGTTCAAATGAAACAAGTGCAAATTGTCGGGATTGGCCTACTCCATGGGGAATTCTGACACTTTATTGAAGCACTTACGACATCAAATGAAAACACGTGTAAACATTTGACAACTAACACCATGCACTTAGTAACACTTTACGATGAACTGACATTGCGTGTGTAAATCGCATTTGACAGATCATCTTTAAATGAAAAGATTTTAAAGAAAATGAAATGTAAAAGAAATTTTACCGAATTGCTAGCTTTTCTCTTTACCTCTAAGAACAAAAGTTATACAAAAGGTGGTTTAGAACTTGATTAGAATCAAATTATGCTGTATTGTTGATAGTTTATGTAGGGTTTCATAATTAACTCCTGAAGGAGCATATACAGTCTCAGAAATGGATTTTATTACTGGGTTAATCAGAAGTTTCAAATCTATTTGTAAGTCCAAATCTCAAAGAATCTGCTAAGGCCAGTTCCTTTTTGAAGGGAGCTCAAGTTTGACTTCCCCAAAAAATTCTTGTTTTTTCTTTTTTGTCTTTTGACCCGCAACGTGTATCGAGCAATGTTAGACGCTTTTCCAGCTGTACCAAAACCCATAGTGTTTCTTACCGCATCAGAAGCTTAAGCTATGGTTCTTTTTGTTCCTAGAGCCGTGCTCGAAGTGGGTTAGAAAAGGTAAGGAAATGCTTGCAGAAATTGGTTAGAAAAGGTAAGAAAGGGTACGCTTGCACCTAGTAGCGGCGATTGACTAATGAAAGTAAAGGCAATGATCTCCCATTAAAAAAAAGGTAGGGGTACGCTAAATCCAAAATGAAAACGTAAGGGTACGGTGTTCCCCTTCTTCCTCTCACCCCCCCCCCATGACCACCACCATTTCGAGCACTATACTAGAGCCTTTCAGGAGTAGTTATGAACCGTGTTTGCTATGGAAGAGAAACATCCTTGCAATTTACATGAATAGTGTCACATAGATATTTGCCAAGAAAGTATGGAAATGTACTATTGATTAAGGTATCGGAAGCCCCCCACAATGTAATGTCGGGGAGCTCGTACCATTAACTAAGGAAATAAAAGTAGCTATGCTCACACAAGGCTTTTGATAGTAGAAATAACTCATGATCAGTTAGAAATGACTTAAGAACCCAATCTTCTGTTCTACAACAGGGACAGGGTCATTTCAGTCGTGTTTTCTGCACAACTTACAAGTATGATTCTGTTCATTCACAAATACAACACACAAACTCATAAATCAGCGCAGATATTCAATATGCTACGAACTCTTTTCCTCGACTATTGTTTATATCACGAGCTGATTATTGAGCATCTCAGTGTTACAAGATTAGAACTGACGGAATTTCCTAGCTGTCGGGAATATCCCAAATGACCCTATAAGAGTGTAAAATAAAGATTACCTTGAACTTTTTTTATTCGTTAGTGTCACTTGCATCCCTTGGCTTCTGGATTCCTCATACATAGTAAAACAAGTTTGTTCGTATTTACAGGCAAAAATTAATAAATATATTTTTTTTCTTTTCACAGGCTGAGACTGATTATTCCTACCCATTCCTGCTTTTGGGAATGTTAAGTGTGGGCGGAGGTCTGCTGAGTCTGGTGTTTCCAGAAACTGCCAACGAGAGGCTTCCTGAAACAGCTGATGATGTGGAATATACTAAAAGAGGACATGGTTTCTTTTATGTGCCTTGTTTAGACAGGTAAATAATATCGTGCTAATTTAACTTTAAATGGACGGCTGCCGGTCAGTTGCGTCCCAAACTTCCGTTTACTTATTTTAGGGAGGTTAATTGCGTCCCAGCCACCTGACTTTATAAATAGCCAAGGTCACTGAGTAGGACTCGGGTTTAGCCTGTTTGTGAGGTTGAAGAAAAACAAAGATGCAGGCAGTCAAGATTGCAAGGGGGATATGGATATGACAAGACATTCACTATTCTGGGTACGAAGAAGTTCGCGTCGGACGAAAAGGTAAGTTCCTGAAGAACTTCTTCGGCTGCCCTTTTTACACCGAGAAGATGTAGACAACTGTTTTACTGATGCTGTTATGGCCAGACAATCCACCGCAGCCCATGATGAAGAAGGGTGACATATTCTATTCCGTCTAGTATTTATGTATCAGACTAAACCTTCCGATTGGTCGCGTTTGCTGTGTGGTCCACGGCATTAAGCCAACGTTCCCAAGGTTCTTGGTTCGAATCCCGACTGCGGCATGACTGTTAGAAACTCTAAGCTAATACAATCGAGACTAAACTGGTCCAAAATACAAAGGTTGCTAAAGTTTTACTAGAACCTCCGGTTAGAGTACATGTCATAATCCCTAGAATTAAAGAATTAAATAAAAAAATAAGTAGTTTAAATTAGAGAAATGAAGCATTTTCAAACTCAAAATATGAAGGAAAATAATCGATCAGTATTTGAATCTGTTTAAAAGGTTAGATCTAGACTTACATTCCATTCTATCG
>JAGDQP010022977.1:5208-29753 GCA_022664845.1 Lepisma saccharinum | reverse complement strand
TGATTCATATTTTTACCATCTTGTGGTTTCTGATTCAATGCGTTACATTAACTGAGATTAGGTTAGGTTCGGTTACACTACGTGTAAGAAATAAGACCACAAGGACAGTGAAGTTATCACAATGGAGGTGATCCGAAAATAGTGTATAAAAGTATTGAATTGGTAAGGAATTTGTAAAAGAAGTATTACATGAATTAAAATTGGGATAAACTATATTACACAACTGAAACTAAGCATTGTATATTAATGCGGGTTCAACAGAAAGGACTTTTTACTTATTTTCCTATGCATTTCATGAATTTAGTAAATATAAGATATTCTAATGCATTTCCATTATTCTTTGCTCGTCTATTATTGTACCTAGGGTCGAAAAAACAACTAACATTACGATGTGAAGTAAATGTTAAAATTATTCAAGATTTATGTTAAATCTATAAGCTATTTCTGTCTCTAGTCCTGATAATATTAGTCGATTATTTGGGAGCTCTCATTTCACAGAGCCCTCTTTAGTTTGGCTTCGGGAACTAACAGGTTTTTCAATGTCCCCGCGCAGTCCAGTATCGTATTAGTGGAGGTCAATGGTTTGAGCAATTTGGAAAAAAAAAGGAAAAGAAGAGATGGACAAAATGACCCAAAATTGGTAGAAATACGTGATTCCAACTTAATTATTATCTGACGAAGTCAGATAGATATTTATCCAAAGGAAAATTACCTCCGGTAGAAGGTATAAAAGTAATATAACTTATTTGTGAATAAGATTATCATTGAAATTCATTAACTTTGTTGTTGTCAAATCCATGAAAGAAAATATATTTGTATGTATCATCGAGCTCTACATAAACTATACTGGAGTAACTACTTAGTGTTGAAAGATAGACGACAGAGCAAATATATAAACTCGTTTGACCACTTCCAGTCTAATCCAACGTGGACCAAATTTTCAGTTCTAACTCAGTTTTATACGCTCGATATCGCTGTGTGGCCCATTTTTTGAGTCAAGTCTTAATTCTTGAGTTTTTCATGTAAGAGTATACCGCACTCTGCATACAATAGAAAATACTGAAAATAAAATTTACGTTTTTTGCAAGAATTAAGACATAAATAAAAAAAAACGGGCCACACAGCGATATCAAGCGTAGAAAACTGAGTTAGAATCGAAAATTTGGTCCTTATTGGTTTAGACTGGAAGTGGACAAACGAGATTAAGTTTCCTCTCCGCTCCCTAGCTTCACATATTGATGAAATTTTTATTGGCTGCAGTCAGCCCAGTCTCGTATTAATAGAGGTTGATGGTATGTATCTACATTGTTGTCAAGGACAATTATCAACATAAAATCAATTGATATCTTTCCAATACTGAATTTCATTTATGATTAATGATAATTAATCTAATCGTCATAAAGATTAAATTCTTTGCCCACGTAAGATATAAGTAGAAATTATTTAACAATTTCCCATAAACCAGAGCTAGTCGATGTTCAAACATAGTAATACATTTTATGTTCAATAAATTGAAAATGTCTTATCAAAGTAAATTCAACCAATGTTCAGTAACATGTAATGTTAGATTAGCTAGTGCTAATCATAAAGCGGGTGAAGTTTTAAGATTTATCTAAGAAGGTAATGGGTTCTGAGTTAAGATGTTAAGTTTAAGAAATTTGAAGAAATTTCTACGCTTCGATTAATGTTAACATTAAATTTGTTGCTCGTTTGTGGATTTGTTAAGCCTGCATTCCAAAATATAAGTAACGTACCTTATTTAGCAGTTACTTAACAGTTAACAGTGTAATATACATGTAAGAGTGTAAGAGTTAGTTTATTTGACCTTGTGCAATTTGCTGATCAGACGACAGAAGGCCGCTTTGCTTAAGGCACGTGGCTTGCTTAATACGTGCCGCTTTGCTGATTGCTTAAGGCCGCTTTAGACGACAGAATTTATGCTACGATGAATCGTACGATTAGCAGTAGTGCCAGAGTGTGAAAGCAATAATGCTACAATAGGGCAAGAATCTATGGTATAAATCCACAACTTTTTTTCTTTTTACGCTGGCACACTGCTTTCGCTAAGATTCGTCATACGAGAAATTGTATCGTCTAAAACGGCCTTTAAGGTCGCTTTAGACGACAGTATTTATGCTACGATTAATCTTACGATTAGCAGTAGTGCCAGAGTGTGAAAGCAAGAATGCTACAATAGGACAAGATGCTATGGTATAAATCCACAACCTTTTTTTCTTTTTACACTGGCACACTGCTTTCGCTAAGATTCGTCGTACGAGAAATTGTATCGTCTAAAGTGGCCTTTAATTTTTTAAACAGACAATTCGATAAAATGAGGATCATTATTAAAACTAGTTTATATAAAGATAGAAAAAGGCATTGTTTGGAAATGTTCAAGAATATTTCTCAATCTTGTATAATATACCAAATTAGGAAATTACATTTTTTTTCTGTCTTTAAGAGTGGTTTATGTAAAGAAACCTTATCTTGCTATATTGTCACTGTGTTCTTAGCTTCTGAACTCATAAAGATTTATTTTAACGATTTTTGATGAGTGAGAAAATTAAATATTGAATTAAACGATTAACCAATTTTATCATAGGGGCTGGAAAATGCGGTTTTGGAAAAATGCAATTTCCAAGAGAAACAAAAATAGCACTGAAATATTCAACTATATCCCTGTGTACCATAACGATGAAAGTTTCATTGGAACAAAAGAGCATTCTGGTTAGTTGCTTAATATACGCATTACAGTCGAAGAAATTTACACCTCTCCGTTTTGTCCAACTTTACCCTACATGAAACTATTCATTTTCTTTAATGTATTGACCTAGAAGTGGTGGAGAGGTTACAGTGCTCGGTTTCTGTGCGTGTGGTTATAGATTCAAATTCCCCGAGGCCCATTGAACGGAGTGGTTCGTAGCCTACTTTAACAAAATTGAAGGTCACACGCTTAGAAGCTCGCCAGCTCATTTACGTCGTTAATAATAATTCCCTCACTCCTTTCTTTGCTGTCTTGCTATAGCGCATAGAAATGGCAGATATTTCAACTTTAAGGGGCTCCTTCTGCCACTAAAAAATTACATCTACTGTCAATACTTTTACTTTCAAAGAATCAAAACAGAAAAAAGAAATATATAAGGGAGAAAAACGAATAAAATACTTTTCCGCTCTGAGGCTAAAATCATAATAGATGAGTGGATGAGTTACCATTTTTTTTGGCCTATCTCTTAAGTCGGTAGTTATTCACTATAGAGGATAGAACATCAGGTTCCTTGCCTCTAAGTTCTTGGAAGGGAACAGATTAATAGAAACAAAAACGAAATTAAAATATGAGTCTCTGGGTCCGTCACTGCCTCTGAAAAATAGGTAGTATAATGTATTCTAATTTTTTTAGAATTAGTGATAGCCTCAGAGATTTATATCTTATCATCCTTTTTGTATCTAACCTATTTCTTCCCAAATACTGGGAGGAAAAGAACCTCCCTTCTAAACCCAATCCTGGGTTCGCCACTGCCTCTCAAAATTTGGGAATTCCAATTTTGTACTCCCAATTGAGAGGTACAGTTTTTAGGGTGTGTAGAATGACACATACAGGGTGTTAGGAAGTGGTGGAAAAACCACAGCGTTACAACACTTCTACAATTGCATTAATACGTGAATAAGTATGTTTCTAATACATAATTTCAATTTAATTCGATATAAAGTATAATTATTGTGCGGAACACAATTCCATGCATAGCTAAATACATAACTTCTAGGGCACGACTACTGCTGGGCTAATACTTATAATTAAAACATTCAACATATATATCAACTCCTTCGTAACATCATTCAAGCCAACACACCTAACTGCTGTCAACAAGCAAGAGGATTTCTGAGAAGGTTTCAATCAAGGCCCGCCTTGGTTGCTTTCTAAAGCAAATCAGTGATGCAGTCAGGCGATAGAGAGGTTACTTGAAATTGGAAGCAGGGCTGTGCTGGCCCTTTGTTAAATATTAAAATTTATTCCGAGTCCGATCCCTACTTCCAGTTCAACAAAGTCTATGTACATTTTTAAAGTATTAAACAGCATATTTAAGAATATTTGGCACTATTTCAAACCAATAAAGATATTTTAGCATTGTTTGTTAAAACAATCATTTTAATCATGTTCAATACTATTTGACATTATTTTATAGTAAAATCTTTGAATGCAAAACCATATCAACAGAGGAAAATAAAAATTGAAGCATAATAATCTAAATAGCTTAAATATGTAGAACAAAATGTGGAGAAAGTTGCATATGTCTAGTCTACATATAAAAACCCTTTATCTTTGATAAAAAACCATGGAAATAACAAATGCGTGTTTGATGACGTGAAATGACGTATGTTTGGAATTCTTTGGAAGTTTCTTAACATCACATGCTGGACGATATACAAGTTGTGAATTACTATTAGCTTTTGTTTGTATAGAAAATTACCGTGAAAATGCGAGGATTTCAGTTTCACTGTTTGCTTGTGGTGATTTTGAGTTTTGAAACCAACATTCCAGTTCTAGCAAAGAATTTACCTTATATGGTGGGAATTCAATATGGTACCGAAAAAAAGGCTTGCGGAGGAGTTTTTATTCTTAAGAAATTGATAGCATCCTCTAATACATGTATTACAGAAATAGCTCCAGCTTGGGAAGATATAATACAGTTAGTTGCATATCAAAATAAGAGTCGATTCTCCATAGCTGCTAAGAAAAGCACTATGGAGAACGACGTTATTTTCCTGGAGACTAAAGAAGAGAGCAAAAACGTAGCAAAAATTCCCTGCAAAGAGCTTAAAGAGAAAACAAAGTGCTCAATATATTTCTTGACTTCTTTAACTGATGAAATTATCCCAACTACTAAACCTGGTGGAATTACTTCATCTACATCTGACTCTACTACCCCATGGGTTGAAACTCCAGAACAACCTGATGATGATAACAAAGAAAAACGTGACTACGTTAAATTACGATTTAGACAACAATCCCCTAACACTGATAATGTCACTCTTTCTAAAGAAGACTGCGTGAAGAAATCTGGATACTTATGTTCTAAGAAGGCACCACCTAAATTCGACTCCGCTTCGGGAGGTATTCTTCTATGTAGCAGTACAGTAGCAGGAATCATTGCTAGCGATTCATATACTGACACTAAGTCAATGGGCGTATATTCACTACTAGCAAAAGAAACACTTCTAAAATATAAAATCGCTCCGAACAACGTACCATGCACAAATCCAGGCAGAAAAGTAATATCTCCAACCCCTAAAGCTATTGAAACAGATTCATCTTCTTTCTCTTTGGCATTTGACATTGTATTGATTATAGGTTGCATCCTAGTTACAAGAATGATATAATGAAGTTTTTTTTTAAAAAAAAAATAGCGAGTGCTATATAGTAGTACAAATCTGGATGCAAAATTTAAGTGGACTATTTTAAATAAAAGAACAGTTTCTTTTTTTTTGAAGTAAGTAGAAATGGTATCTATTGGACTGTAAATGACACTTTCAAGAACTTTGTTTGCAATAAGAAAGTGTAGTGAAGCGTATTTGACGCAACAAAATTAATTTGTTGATACAGTAGCAAAGAGGAGCTGCTAAGAAGTTGCAAACGTGATACATGATGTAGCTTATCAATTATGTCTCCTCAATGTTATATTATTGAAGTATAAATGTAACTATATATGCAATAAAGGATATGCAATACATATAAACCTCTCCATATGGTCTAGTTTATATGATCTGAAACGTTACATTGATGGCTGTTGTTCTATAACACTGTCCCACCTGTTTGAATTTACGAAATCAATTTTAGAATAATGAAAGTTCTGATTTATTTAACATAATATGAACCCATCTAATCTAACCCAACCAAGAAATCAAATGTTTATAAGCTCAATCTTAAATTATTTCTACAGTTCATGTTTCTCAGCGATCTTGAACCATAACAAATTAGTGTTTGTTCTAAAATATACAAATTAACAATTGTATGTTTTTAACAATTTGTTAAGCGCGGATTGTGTAATGACTTTTGGTCTTGAATGCATGATAATGAATTTGAACTCAACCGGAGAAAAGACTTCCTAGTTCTACAGTCGACTGTAATATACTTCTTTCAATAGCAAACATTACAATAGCCGGTGAAAAAGTGTCGCGATCCTGTTATCCAAATTCTTAATTTTAATAACATTTTCTTTTTCAAAATATCAGGCAAATGGTTCACCATTTGGTAACCATTTTTATTAAATTTTATTGGTAGGACGATACAATAAAAATGTAAAATTTTGTGTAACTTGCCCTGTGAAAACTGTGTGTTGAAAATAAGGCTTCTTCGTTAGTGTATCTTCATCGGATTCTAAATGAGAGGTAATAGTTATGTATCAATCTTAGCTTATATGTCCTCCTTTGGAAGATAACAAATCCTCCATTTTTAACTTTACTGTCCTCCACTGGTAAAATATGAACTGGCAACCCTAGTAAATATGAATAAATTAGGTTGAAATAAACGAACTCCTCGTTTGTAAACACTTTATTGTCCTTCAAGTTTTCACTTTTTCTTATTTATTTTTCATTATGTTTATTTAAAGAGAAACACAAGGTTTCTGACAAGGTTAATTCTATAATAATAAAAATAACTTAAAACGTAACAGTTTCGGAAGTATACCACTTCCTTCCTCAGACTATACTCTACAACTGAACTATAAAAATGATTTATAAAGAAAGGAGATCGTCTTTTCTTTCCACCAATCAGAGGTCACTACTAATTAAAAATTCATTATTTTTATCTGTGGCATTATATTCAATATGCTACGTTGGCCGAAAATAGATTAGGTTACATTTTGTTATATATCATCTAGTATGAAAAGAAGTATGCAGTGCTTACAATGGAGTAGCTTCAAAAGGACATCGGTTTTAACTCGTTTCATTTGTTAGGGTCAGAAATACCTCCAATCGAATCCATCATGATTTGGAGTATTGTAACACTTCTAACCATAGAACTTGTCAGATAACTATGGTCTAAACGAGTCCTAAGCTTGTGAAAAGGCGCCCTTGATCGGACACAATTCTTGGCAGCCGCGGAGAAGCTAGGAGAGCATCTGTCTGAGCACCATCCCGGTAGTAACCTCATGGAACATAGCATCTAAAAAAATATCAGGAGGATCCACAGATGAAGTCGACTCGATTCAGTTCTTAACCGTAACCATTAGGCCAAAAAGGCTAGGTGAAAAGGGTATTTCTAAGTTAATTGAACTTTATACATAGAACAATATTGTACACCTTTGCACAGACAAATTTTGTTAACTTAACTAATTTTCAATTTTACCTACGGATTTTATTCATCTTTATTGTGTTGTTAGAACCTGAGTTAGACTGCAAAATATTAAAATTTAATTGACTTTTTATGATTTTGAAAAATAATCACAAAATTCTTCCTGTGAATGGGATTAAACTGGAAATATTTATGTAGACTACTTTGTTCCCTGTGGTGTACATAGGACATAGGGAGGAATGAATAGCACCTAACCAATCTACACAACAACTCTAATTGAGGAATATTAGCATAAAATTGAATGAAACTCCTCACCAACACCAGGAAAACCTAAGAGTTTATTTAGCACGTGTTGCAAGTAGGTGCTGCTATCAGACTGGAACGTTATCTTGGACTAATCTAATTTGAACTAATCTAATCTAACCTAATTATTTTTTGCGCAGTTCGTGTCACTTCAACGTATCAATGTACCGGTCATTAACCTGTCTAATGGCCTAACAGTTACAATTTTAACAAACAGTTGAATAATAAGACAACAAAAAACATGCAAACAAATCTAACTTGTCATTCAGATTCGTTCAAAGAACTGTGTAGAACTTCAGTTGGCTGTAGTCAATTCCGCACCTCTACTTTTTCCGTCAATAATCTTTTGCAGATAGGTCGCAGTCCAACATTCTACCAATACTTATGAACGAATGCGTAAATTATTTGCATGAATTAAGTTTATATAAAGTGAATACAAGCTTCCTCCTTTAACGGATTCTTATCGTCAAAGATTAAATGCGTGTAGGATATCACATATATTAAATAAATTTGCAAGGTATATACAGCAAGTCTTCCCATGGTACACTACTCAATCGTTTCTAAACCGGAACTTGTGCAGTCCTTAACCCTCCGACAGCCACGTTGGGTCACTAAGGTTCCCAGCTTTCATTTTTAATGAGTCACTGCATATATTTTATCTGCAGTGATGCTTCTTGGGCTATGTTAATAATTTTAAATATTGTGTTTAACTTGTAAATTACTTTTTAATTATGTTGTATGTTTACGGGTTACGGGCCACGAGGAGCCTAAGTGCCCCACTCTTATGTATTCACACCATCTAAACATTCGGCCTTGCTTTTGAACCTAAAGTTCTCCACTACAATGTTCAAGATTTAAGTCCTATTAAGTCGTTGATGTGAGTAATGTTTAAGTATTTTTGTTTTCTTCATAATATCATCACCTTGGAACCAGAAAGTACTATATCCATTTTCGTTACTTTTGAGAAAAACCTGTAATAAAGTTTGAAGTTCCATTTAAAGTCTGTATAATTTCATTTCATTTCTAACATTTCTAGCCACTTGGAGATCGTTTTGTGATATAATATTTTTGGGGTTGATGCCCTTCAGTACAAGATCTTTGACTTCAGTGTTAACCCTTCATCGGTAACTTCGTTTTTGTAACGCGATCGGTAACTTGTGAGGGAATCCCTCACATTTATATTTATTTACTTTCTGTGTCGTTAAAACCTTTCTATCGTCCTTATACGTAAAAATATACCTTTACATTATAATTAATGTTAGAATTTCGGTAATAGTTTGCAATATGGAACCTTTTGTGATTGTAACATTGAAGTAATAATGTTGTAATATAGTAACATTAAATTTTATTCGAAAAATTTTGAAAACAGACGGAAAGTTAACTATATATGTTTACTATTATAATCTACTTGTACATTATAATCTACTTGTTCTTTTGTTTACTATTTAACATTCGACAGGAAGTTATACAGGAATCATATCTGTGGAAGCTTTTACTGTACTGGCCACTTCTATACCCATAGTACATAAGAAGTGTTAGGTACGGTTAGAATAGGTTGTAGAGTAGAACCTAACTTCGGTAAATGACTAAATAATTTCCACCGGCCAATTTCTGTATTAGGCTCCTCGAAAGGCTTCTTTATCATATTTGCGTGTGAATAGAACCCAAAATTTGCTGCGCCAGTCAAGTTTTCGACACCAACATGTGCCCTTGTACTCTATGTGGAAGAGCTTCATAAAGCGGAATTTTCCTGTAATGTTTATGCTGAATAGTAAGAATAGTTCGAAAACAACCGTTGTCAAACATCTTGTGTCATGCTAAGGGTGAAAATCCTACTTTCTAGGCTTTTGAACATAGAGTACAAGGGTGCATCTTGCTGTCGAAAACTTGACTGGCGCAGCAAATTTTGGGTTCTATTGACATGCAAACATGATAACGAAGCCTTTCTAGGAGTCTTATTGGCCGCTGGAGCTTAGCTACACATTTAACCTAACTTCAACTAACCTAACAGTTAACTTCAACTTATCTAATATAATTTTAATCATCAAGTATATATGTTCCAAAATTTGATCGAGAAAGCATCTAGACTTCTGCTGTAACACTACCACCTCACTGACAAATGTTTTCAGTCTTCCTCCGTGTCATCTCCACTGCTCTTCTGGGCTCTGCACTTGTGGCAGATTGTGATGACGTGTTGTCCACAGATTGGCACTCGACAGTCTGCACATCGTGTCTTCGTTTTTCCGGTTCTTTCTCTTTGGACAAAACGCACACTTTGCTTCTTCCCTGCTCTGGGTTGATTCGGGTACAAGTTCTTCAGATGGAAGTCGGAGATGTTTCTTAATCCGAATCTTGATATCATTTCGAACTCCTGACATGGAGAGTCTCTTGACCATGTGATTTCTAGTTAGACGCATAGCTAAGTTCTTCAGGAACTTTCTGCGCGTACTATTCTCGTTTGTATTGGAGGAAAGTATGATTTGGGCATTGATGGCTCCAATGTCCAGTAGTGTGAAAAAAATTCTAAGAGGCCAACGGTAGAAAATTCTGGCAACACTGTATGTGGATTTCATTTGATCTACAACATGTACTCCCCCCTTTGTCAAATTGTAAAATGATACGGCAGAAGGTTTACACAGGTCACCAGTTGTGCCATCAATCTCGTCTGAGTCATGCATGCTTGAAATGAGTATTACATTCCTATTCTTTCGTGGAACATAAGAAACAACCATGCAGTCCTCTGTAAAGGCGAAGAGGCTACTGTTGGGAGGTCGTTGTTTTGTGATGACAATTTCTGGGGGAAGTTCAGTCTTGTTTTTTCTTAGTGTGGCAACAACTGTCAAGTTCTTCTCACGAACCAGTTAATTCACTAATGGCACAGAAGAAAACCAATTGTCACATTTCTGCCTGACCCACGGATTGGTTCTACAAGTCTACTGACGACAGCTGCTGGTCTAGTATCCAACACGAACGGCCCATCTGGCTGCTTGCCGACATACACTTCCATATTTGTTGTGTAGAACATCCTGGCATCTACCATAGCAAACACTTTTATTCCATACTTTGCTGGTTTGTTCGGCATGTATTGTCTGAAGGAACATCTTCCACGAAAGGATTCCAACATTTCATCAATAGTCACATACTCACTAACACTGTAACAGTCCTTACATCGCCGAACAAATTCATCAAATACTTTTCGAATAGGGGCCAGTTTGTCTACAGCCCTTCTCATCTGTCTTGTATTTGCTTCATCAAACCGTAGAGCCCTCAACAACAGCAAGAATCGATTGTAGCTCATAACGAGACGAAAATATTCTGGTGCTGTACCATCTGTATCCCAAAGATCTTCTACTCTTTGATGCGAAGATTTGTTTACTCCGGCCAAATACAACAGTCCTATGACAGCACATATCTCATCCGTATTTGTGTCAGCAGTATAGATTCCCTTGCTGTAGCTGCTTCTCATCTTGCGAAGACGGTCGTTCGTATAGTTTGTGATATCTTCTATTGTCCCATCGGTAAAAAATAACTTCCAGGCTTCAAAAACATTTTGGGCGTTTTTAGCACCTTCCCCTTTCACACCAGGAGGGTGAAGAACAATATTCCTTCGTCTTCTTCGTGTCGATTGTCGTGGTGGGTGAGCATTCCACACAGTCAACTTGTCTCTCCCCAGATAATGGACACCAGAACTCGGAGAAATGTCATCACCTTCATCAGCAGACTGTTCACTATGGGTGTCATGCTCCGAAATAATGTCGCCACCTGCGTCAGAATCTGCAGAATCATCAAATTCTGACAGCACGTCATGACCAACATCACTGCCATTATCTTCCTCCAGTAACCACATTCGTATCTGGTCAGAATCTGGATCCATTTTAGCTCGAAATCACATAAGCACACCAAGAGATGATCGAAAAACACAAACGCGATAGGTAACTTGTGAGGGATTCCCTCACAAATAGAATACGTCTTTCACTGTCAAGGCTCTCATTCACACTGCGCACGCGATAGGTCGCTGATACTATTTGGGATCACGCACAATATTACAATCTCCAGCTAGGCGGCAGCACAGGTCAATGGACAAAGATTTAAAAATACAGAAAGGAAATAAAAACAAAAGTGAGGGATTCCCTCACAAGTTACCGATGGCGGGTTAACTCAATTTTGTCAAAATTCAACATAGTACCTTCTGGTTTCAAAATGACGATGTCTATGAATGCAACCTTATTTACGAAATGTAACACGATTCAGTACACATAATGCATAACAAATATACTTTCAAAAAGCTTCTTCTGTTAGTAGTAAATTTAGAATACGGTAACATGTCCGCCTTAACCACATCATAACCATTTGATAATCATGTGCCGGAAACGAATGTGCAAGTAAAGTAACAAAAACATATGCAATAAAATATGTTCGATTGGGTCACTTAGGTCCCCCGCTTGAACGTTTATGTTAGAATATGAGCTTCGCCGTTGTAGGGTTAAAATATTTTAGCACCTAATTCCTGAGAGTAGATGGAGAAGAATGAATCTCTCAGTCGTAACTATTCGCCAGTATTTTCTAATAAGAAAAGAACGGAAATGATATAAGTTGTCATTACAGTGAAGTGACGACATGGGCAGATTTAGAAGAGAGACCCTAGGGGACAAGAGAGAGACCCTGGAGGCAATCACTTTAAAAACTATCCTTTAGAATGAAACAAATTCATTGTGAAATGGCTGGGTGGGGGAAGCAATGCTTCCCATGCTCCCCCATAAATCCACCCTTGAGTGACGGTGACAATAAAAATGTCAATAGAATAAACAAACAACGTTTTATACTTAAGATAAATACTAAATAAAAATAGTTTCCCGAAGGGTTAAGATACCTTCTCAACTAAACAAAAGGACTTTTCATTTTAGTTTGGTTTAAGCATGTTTTGAAAAATTAGTTAGGTCTATCTTTAATATAGCTTATGACGTTCCTTCGTAAGACAAAATTAGTTGTATGGGAGTTAGAGCATTATCACTTACGCACTATCCAGTGCGATTCTTTAGTGTAATTACAAGTAACGAAAGTTTCGATTCTTTTATAAATGAATCACACATGTTTCGAAATCATGGTATCTGTATGAAGTATCGTATCGGTCTTCAGCAGTTTCTATTTAGTTTACATTACATAGGGTGGACAGATTAGCTATTATCCAAGCCCGTGAAAGGCCAACGGGTTTACGTTACTCGGTGAGCACTGTTAGGAGACTGGAAAAAGAGAAAGTAACGGCGAGAAGTTTAACTTAGAACGCGTTCTGGCAATCACAAGACACTGTAAAAAAAAAAAAAAAGTTATGATAGCTGACAGAAGTATGAAGGATATAAATAATTGGTCGGGCCTGTACTTGCATTAAGAACAATCTTTTTTTCTTTTTAATTTTCAGGAACACGTATGGACAATAATAATTTTCAGGAACAATAATAACCTAACATAACAACATTCCTTACCTAAGGAGTAATTATGTTTTAGAAGGATTCTACGCGTCACGCACTGACATTTAGAATAAAGTTTCCAAAATTAATTGTCTTATAACATCTCTTCTAAATTCACGAAAGGCGATTTCAGCAAACCGTTTGATAGAGGAGATATTCGACAATACATTCCCGGTGAAAAAACATATAATCAATAAAAATATTATATATTATTTAGTGTTAAAGTTGCCTTCACACACTGACACTTTTGCAACTTGCACTTACACTCTGCCATCAGCTACATTTCTCCCAAAACTATAAAACTATGTTCTCAAAAAAATGTTCTACTATACCATATCAAAGCTAAATGTATTAAGTTTTATTTCTATAATAAATTAAAAAGTATATAGATCTAATAAGCGTATAAGAGTTAAAACAGCGTCACGCACTGACATCCGTCAATTATTAGATTATTTTGCCTTGTAAGTATTGTTTTATTATTGTAACATTCTGATTGAAATAAACTAACCGACTCAATTACAGATTATAGATAAGATATCACTATAAAGTATAATGCGTGCCCAAAATTCTTGTGTTTCGAAAGTTTAAAACTTTAAATCTATATTACAGCGATTCTACGAATATGCGAAGCCCAGTTGTAAAAAGTCTAATGCACTGTGCAAATTTTACAGATTAGTGCAATCAGTTCTCGGAAGGTATCAGGCTCACGATTAATAGCCCAGGAAATAAAGGTTTGATGTTGGGAATAATTAGGAGAAATCTGAATTTTGGTCAGTTGTTACATTATTACTAGAGGAGCATTTTTCCGAAAGTCCCCTCCCCTCTCCCTTGTGTTTCCCCCCATCCCCCCCCCCCCCCGCACTACAAATTTACAGAATTTCAGAAATTTTATTGTACCTTCGTACCCAATAGACATAGCGATATGATTCTCTCTTTTTGTTATAATTTCTAGATAACAGGCTACAAAAATGGTTATCACGCATGTTGCGCTACTGCTAGTAGTTTTGCCGTAATTTAGATCCAAAACGTAAAATAAGGGGATTTTTGCTTTCAATGTTTACACCTTTTACGGTGTAACTTGCTTTAAACTCACAATATCAAAACCCTGTTCGAAATAAAAGTTGTTGGCTGTTTCACAAGCTTTAAAATGATGTATATATCAATATGGTTGAACAATTACTGTGTATGCTATTGAGGTAGCAATGACGCGCAACAGCGCGCGAACAATGCTTTTCCTTCTATGTATGCCCTATCCATATTAGGCAGTTGTGAGCTGTCGACGATTATGACCATATGTTTTTGCTGTGTAGTGGCAATTAAAATAGTTTATGAATTGGTAGTATGTCTTGAAGGTCCTTTCATGTGATATATTACGAACCCAGATAGCACACCAGCTTGAAACAAGGTTGTGTCACGTCAAAATTGCTATGTGAGTAGTGAAACAAAGAGAAAAAATGTAGGTTTATCAATTGTAAGCTATTTCTGTATTCAGCAAGAGAAAATGGAACCTCATAGAATTTATTACGATAAGTTTAGCCATATTTCTATTATTTGGAAATTACATTTTAGTTGTTAATTTCAGTTTTTAGTAAACTTACCTTTGAAGATGTGGTAATTTAACTTGAATGTTGTAGGTTATATTTATTACATTTTGTCAGAACGTAGTAATCCGTTATCATTTTAAAGAAACTTTTTCATCATCTTGTGAAAATTTACTACCGGAATTAATGCATTAAACTTAACAAATTACTTATTTATTAGAAACACAATAAAAGAAGAATGGTTTATTTGATTAATTGTTCTCATAGCGGGAAATATCTTGAAACAGAAATTGTAATCATGGAAAGAATTTCAGACATTATTGAGATTAGTGTGAAATGAAAAGATGCACTGCATGGAAAGTTGGAAGGAGAAGGTACTATTCGGGTTCACAGAGCGTGCATGCAGAACTATAAAAGGCTTAATCACATCAAAGTTGATTATAAATAAATGCAGACCGATAACCCTTCTTACCTTTCAACATCTTCAACTTTTTAAGGACCTCAGAGGCAACGTCCGATTTAAAAAGAAATTGCTTCATTTGTGGAAAACAATTTACTAATAAAACTGCATGAGAGCACAAGAATGTTTTCACATTTTTGTGACTTTAGAAATGATAGAAAATCTTATGTGACTCACAAAATGATGAGCGGGGAGAAAGGGTAATGGCTAGGCTTCTTATTGTGAGTAATCTTGTGGTACCAGAAGTACAGTACCATGGAAACGGTTCCAAAGATTTCTTAAGAATTAAACCGATTGGAGAACTCGTGGCTTGACTAAAATAGAAACAGAGAAAATAATTTTATATGTTATTTGAGTACATATAAAACAGTGATGAATGCCAGTACACTTTGAATTAATTAAAATATATTATTACACCTGTATTTAGTTAAGAGGATGGCAGTAATATACAGACAAACATCTTTAAGAACATTTTAAAAATCAGATAATTGTTTCAAATATTTCTGGAAGGAAAAATGGACACGGTTCATAAACTCATGTATCAGTGATATAACGACATGAAAACTGACAGTCCTACTGCACGGTTAAGGATAGTATTAGATGTAGCCGACATCATACGAGAAGACAAACAGAGGATGGCTTATGACTGAAATATGTACCCAGATTTCATTGATAGCAAGTCTTGTCGGGCAAAACCTCATTGTAGGTCTTTATAGAGAGTGTAACGACAAAGAAGAGTGCTTCTGGATCACAGAAATTTAACATTTAACACGCAGTGCATTGTGATAAACCATGCTATAATGGCAACCGTAAGACCAAGATTATTCCTGTCACCCATGCAAACAAATCTAGTATTAATCCTTCACCGATTATATGAACCAAGATATCTATTCAATCTATTACCGTCCATTAGAGTCTGTGCATCATACAATGAACCTCATGTTTACATGACTTCTCTAATCAGAGCAGTACTATCAAATATTAATAGTGAAAGGTTTCGTCAGCATGTGTTTGACAACACAGATGTAAATATCCGCCCGCTGCATAATTTAAATACTTTCCATATTATGTGTTACACCTAGTACCAGTATCAACACTCAGGTAAAGTGTCAACGAATTCATAGTGGTTCTTTCAATCTTGAAGGTCTCTGTTAGTACCCAAAGAAAAGTTGTTGAAATGGCCGTAATAACGTGCTTGAGGATTTCAATGAACTTAAAAAGTGTCGGTACTCTCAAGAAGCAACTCACTATATAAATATTTACCTCTTTAATTTGATGCAGCTTGTAGGATTGAACCAGCAATATGGATGGTATTGCTTCATGAACAATCTTATTAGTAACTATGAAAAGAGTGAATCGATGTGCATAGTACCAGTATAATTTATAAATGTGCATCCTAGTACTATTTTCACGCCATTGTGTTTGACAGCAGATCAAAGTAGAAAACTCAACTAGTCATCATCATCACATTTGATCCACCTATGTTCAATTGAATTGGATTGAATTACGACCTTCAGGCATATATGGCTCCGACCGGAATAGGGTAGGAGAAAGAATGATCTGTGAACCCGAGTAGTTCTTTTTCCTTCCAATTTTTCATGCAGTCCATCGTTTCGTTTCAAATTTACCTCAATAATTTCCGTAATTCTCTTTTAACGATTACAGTTTCTCTTTCAAGTTATATCCCACTTGAAGTTATATCCCATAAGAGCACACAATTAATCAAAGCCAACCATTTTTCATTTATTGTATTTCTAATAAATAAGTAAATTGTGAAGTTTAATGAATTCACTCCGCTACGTATTTTTTTCAAAAGATCCTGACAGTTTCTTTACAACGGTAATCGATTACCACGCTCTGTTAGAAGATAATATATATAACCTGCAGCATTCAATTGACAATACATCATCACAGGTAAGTTATAATAAAAATTAAAATTACCAACTAAATTTAATTTTTAACTAATAGAAATATAACTAACCTTATCGTAATAGATTATCTGAGGTTTTATCTGCCTTTAATGAACATAGAAATAATTTAAAATTAATAGTACCTCCTTTTATTTCACTACTACATAACAGCTTTGACCTTACTCAAAAGTTAATCAAGCTTATTTTGACAAGTGAAATGATGACTTTATGCACGTTTAGCAATTTAAGCCAAAATGTTTAAACAATGTTGCATCAAATACTCTAGTTTCCAGAAATCAAGGTTGAGGTATCCTTGCCAGGACAAGATAGGAAAATAAATTATACTTCTTACAAAACTAAAAACGTTGTTCTGGATATAAAGCGAACTGAGGGTCATTGGCACACCAACCAGATTCTGTAGTCACTAGACCACGGAATTACACGTTCGAGTTCGAATTCGAAGCATTGTTTATACTTAGTCCATCAGATCGCAAGTAATAAGATCGTAGGCACCTCTAGTAATTGGCGAAGATTAGACAACGTCGAAATAGGCGTGGCACATGATGAAACTTCAGTGCACTGAGACCACAGTGAAAGCGCAACGAAAATAATCAAATAAATTGAAAGTTTGACAAGATTCCTCGCATAGTTGCTGGTTCCAACAAGATTGAGTTAGCTTAGTTATAACTACCAAGCCACTTATTTTCCAACAAGTTGATTTCATGCTTGTTTATTATGTTCAACACAATAGCAAGCTTAACAAGCTCGAAGAAAGTAACTGAAACCTTGTTGCAAGCTGGCATGCTATCGTAATATATAACATAAAAAGGTCATAAAAAACTCTACTAATTAATCATCTATTTTACTTACAGTTGCACAGCAAAGACAGATTGTTATAATCTTCGACAGCTCATAGCTGTCTAGTGTGGATAGGCCATACATAGAAGGAAAAACATTATTCGCGAGCTGTTGCGCGTCATTGATATCTCAATAACTAATAACAGTAATTGTTCAACCATATTGATATATACATCATTTTAAAGCTTATTAAACAGGCAACAAATTTTATTTCGAGCAGGTTTTTGATATTGTGAATTTAAAATAAGCTACACCATAAAAGGTGTAAATATTGAAAGCAAAAATATCCTTAGTTTACGCTTTGGATATAAATTACGGAAAAACTAATAGCAATAGCGCAACATCCGTGATAACCATTTTAGTAGCCTGTTATCTAGAAATTATAACAAAAAAAGAATCATATCGCTATGTCTATAGATTAGGAAGATATAATACAATTTTTGAAAGTCTGTAAATTTGTATTTCGCGGGATGGAGTGGGCATAAGCACAAGGGGGAGGGGCGTGGACTTTTGGGGAAATGCACCTCTAGTAATGATGCAATAACTGGTCAAAATTCAGCTTTCTCCTAATTATTCCCGACATTTGTTCTTTTTTTTATTTCCTGGGCTATAAGGGGAAAGCAAAGGGCGCAAGTGCTCCGCAGGGATCCTGCCAGAATTTTCAGTTCGGTGATATAAATACAAATTGAGAGAACATAAGTGGAGTTTTGCACGGTTTGCATCGTTTATGACCGTAAAAATTTTAAAGTTGTAGCGCATTTGAGAATTTGGGGATGGAACCTCCCACAGGAGGGCCTGGAAAAACTATCTACCAAGTGTCGGACTGGGGGTGGCAAATGAAGGTAAGGAAGGGCGCTGTAATCTTTTGGCTCCTTCGAAGGAGTACCAAAATCGGACATTGCTACCCTTGCAAAAAAGCCTGCAGCTCTGGGTATACGATGTGTATTTACTAAAATACCTTATTAAGTCTGCAGAAATGCTGAGTTAGCTTGTGTTATTAGAATATTGAAAAAGCTAAAAACAAATATATTTTACTTTATTTTAATTATGAGTTATACAGTTATAAAGTTAGGAATGCAAAGTTTAAAACAACATATACCAAGCTTTTTTTAGTATTTTTATATATTGATATAAGTAAACGACCTATTTCATTTTAGTCATTTTTACAGCCTGGCAAGTATTGTTGTGTGGTATATAATTAAGGGCTCAGAGAACTTTAAAAAGAACATTACAAACTTGATTGGAGGGAACTGTAAAAAAGCGAGGGTTAAGAACATTATGGATAGATGCATTATAGTTATAGTATTAAGTCAAGGTTAAAAAGGAAAAAAAACTAGTATTGGCCGCAACAAAAATAACCAGTCGTTTTCACCAGAACCAAAGTGGATTAGCAGGGGATAGAAAGCTGTCCTTTAAACAATATAAAAGGACTACCTCCGAAAGCTATGGTAGATCATTTGCAGCTTGGGATCTCACCTGTTGATCCTGCTGATGAATATTTGAGAAGCTTCGTGCCGTCCATCATTCTGTTCCAAGGAACTCCGAGCAAACTATCGTCATCATAATGTCGATGTCTAGAGTTCGAGCCCTGCTCGTCTTCTTAGTTCTGTAAGTATGTGTTTTCCTAATGTCCCACTTTGGCCTGGTCAAACGTGAAGGTTTTGAATCTGTGGTAGGACGTGGCATATGGTGACAGACCATATAACTCCTTTATATGGTGTTTTGTCAATTCAAATGTAACATTTATTCGAGTAACGATTTATGTCTTGTAAATTGTTAACTTGTAAATACGTATGTTAAAGGGACTTGCGTAATCTGATTAAATATAACACCTCCTCTTAAGTAGAAGCAAATAAAAATCCAATTCTGCTGTTTATTATTCATAGTTTCAACCACATTTATTTCTTATATCTAATACCGTTTTTTTAATTTCTTAATAGTTAAAACTCGATTCTATGATCATGCCAGTATATCTGGCTTTGCTTTTCTTCCTATAAGCTGTTACTATCTACAACCTGATATTCATTTTATGAAAAGAAAGCTTCAAACATCCCCCTATTTAGGGATAAATTAGAACGGTTTGTTAGGACCATAATTTCATAGAGTTTAGGGGAAATGTAGTAGAAGTGTAAGTTAGTGTTGCAAGAATAATGTGTGATGGCAATAGTCATATTACATAACAAATAGTATTTTTAATATATATATATGTTATTTAATCGAGAACGGGATTCCTAATATTTCTGCTAGCATATCATGTCTAATTTGCATTTTTTGAACTTCTCGGAGATATACCGCAATTACAGTAGAAAAATTTATTCCGAATGTCAGTTTGTGACTCGTGATATTGCTCGTCAGTGATTTACACAAAATTTATTGTGGTTAGAAAAAAGTTTGAAATACTTTTTGTTCAGCATTTGACTCTAACGCACCACATGAAAGCACTTGACTTTTCAGTTAATAATCTGCAGTGTACAGTACTTTTCGTAGTACATTTAAAGTGGCACGCCCATCATAATTTAAGAACATCACGCACCAACCACAATATGTTAATGATTTACACAAAATCTATTGTGATTAGAAAAAGTTTCAAATACTATTTTGTTCAGTATTTGACTCACACTCACCATATAAAAACAAATTACTTTCAATCTATATTTTTGCTGAATAATGCACTGTTAAAATGAAGTAAAATTGAATATACGTTTGTGATTTTATAAAGAACCACAAAACAGAAGCTAATTACGTATTTCTACTAATGACTTATTATTTCTTTATGTAAAAATGAACCGCATACCTTCCTAGAATCAATTGCACTAATTAAAATAATTCTACGAAATGCTTCAGGTTTTACCCTCGGATATGACACATTCGTGAAATTGCTCTTAACTATTTCTAACGTAAACTAACATAACTTGCCTAAGGGTCATTTCATGTCAGATCAACATACTTAACGAGGAAATGTATCTCACAATATCAGATTTTTATGAATTTTAGTATGTTGTAGTGCCAGATTAGAAACAGCCAAAAATGTGATATTGTAGTCCCATGTCATATATTTCTGGAGTTACAGCAGCCAGGCAGGAGGATGCGACAACCAAAATTCCCGACTCCGCCAGTCTTCACTTAGGCAGGAAAAAGTTACGAAACCTATCCTCTACCATCCATGGGTGTCGTCAAGAGGAAGGAGAACACTACTCTCTGCTCCAACCTATCTTCACTCAGGCAGGAAGGAGTACTCATTACCTATTTTCTCTCTCTTGTACTAATAAAATTTTAACTTTCAGCACCGCGAATGTTTTACCCCGCACCCATAGCCGAGGTATAATTAGTATCAGGGAGATATATATATATTCTCCTGTGGTCATAACAGTTGTACATAGTGAATAGGGTAGGACATTCCTCTATAGCTAGTACTCCCTGGTCCTTTACATAATTGGCTCCCAGCGTTTGGGGTTTCATCCGAAGTCTCTCTGGTCCTTTACAAACCACGTTTTTGAAAATATTACTCCTATCATATTGATGTTAGTTTGTAGCCATTTATTATTAAAATAATGAGCAAGTGGTGGTGGGTATCTAAATAGTCCGTCTTGAGACATGGAGGTAAAAATTCAATATGGCCGCCGGAAGAAGAAATTTCTAGCACATAAGCAACCATATTATGGGAAACATTTATTGTACTGTGAACTAGTGCCCTGTACTAGCATCAACATGAAGATTTTAAGTCAGGATACGTTTTTATTTACTTAAGTTTTTAATTGTATTCTAAATCTTATTCTAAGAACTATGAAATGCTTTTATGTTCAATATAAAATCCGTGTTGTCTCATAATTTCATAATTGCAAGGACTTTTGTGAAGGGCTTTATCACTAGTCAGTCGGAATGAATTCTGACAAAGATTACCAACATACCAGTATTCCCTCTCCGTATCTCAAGATGGACTACCCAAGTATCTCCCATCATTTGAGAACAATTTTGCTAATGAAACCTTACAATTAAATACGAACGCCATAATTCTAGCTGTAAAGAGTTCGAAGGATATGGTTACTTCTATAGTAGAAATCGCATGTTCCGGCGACCATTCCCTCCCCGTAGCATCAGACGAACTACCCAGATTCCCTCTATCACTTTTCCTAAAACTTGCCTCTTAACCTATACAATGACACTATTCACAATATTGTTTCGCCAAAAGGCACGGGGGGAGGGGAAATAAGCAAAAACACTATTTGCTTAACAGTCGTAAATATTTCTTTTTTAAATGCTCATCTACCCTCGAGTGCCCCATTATGGAACTTTGCACATATCTTCACCAATAAAAAGACCATTATTTCCGAAAATGTAAAAAATCGGAGGTGAATTTATGTTTGCTATTCAAAGTAAAAGAATGAAAGTTCAAGGTCTACTTTTCAATTGCATAGGGAGGGGCAAGTTTACATATAAAATAAAACGCCTGTCCAAGACCTTCACAATGACGTAAGATTGACATCTCTATCTTAATTATGATAAAAGTTAGAGGAATTTTTAATTATCAATGTGACTCAAAATTTCGGGGAAATTCAAAATTTGAGATGTTGTAACACCAGAAATATATGACACAGGACCACAAGATAAGATAAAAATGAATTGTACGTGCGGTAACGCAGGACTACAATATTACATTTTTGGTTCTATCATCAGGTCCTGCTAACATAACAAAATTCATAAGATGGTGAGGTAAATGATTGTGTTGATCTGGCGTGGAATGACTCCTAACCTGAAATCTGTTGTGTATTATGTTTGTGGACCAGTTCCCTGTACCCTTCTCGGCAGCAGAACCCAAACATCTGTGCCTTATTAGTGCTGATATAAAGTTGTTGGAGTACGAGCATTTGGTTGATATTTTAAGTTCTGATGCATATTAATAATTGTTAAGTACATAAGTTGTTTAAACAAATGGATTTGAAGTTTATTTACTTCCAGTATTTCGTTTCTCTTAATGTCTGATTACATTAGTTTATAATGTAATGTATGTTTACGAGAATTTACTGTTCGTTTGGATTTCTAGGGTATATGTATACCAAGCAGTGAATTGCAGTTGAACTGTTTTTATAATTTTTTTATTATTAATTCACGATACAATTGATCGCATACAGAAAAATTATGAACTGAATTTCTGACGTACAAATGTTGGATGGATTCGTGACATCTCCGCTTTCGAATCTGATTGAACTGCAAGGAGCATACTGAACATTAGCTGAAAAAGAAAACGGAAATAAATGTCATGCTGAGCACATGAACGTAGTAAAGGTAGAAATTAGAATTAGAAACGAACAACATTGGTATAAGGCTAAACACATTAGAGAAGGCTTTATTATCCAGAAATGCGATAATTTATTATAGTTCGAAGTATAATATTTCGTGTAACATTAAATATAATGTATTTAGTATTGAGTTTGTTAATCACATACAGATGCTTATCAGAATAATGGAAACACCTGAACGAAAGTGCAACTTACCAGATTAATATGGTGTCGGGCCACCTTTCGCCTTCAGAACAGCCTTGATGCGACGTGGGATGGAGGCATAGAGGTCGTGAATGGTAGCAAGTGGAATATTACACCATTCCTCGTGCAGGGCATCGGCCAGTTCTGTGAGAGAGGATGGAGGTGGAAATCGTCGCCGGAGTCGTGTTTCCAAGATGGACCACAGATGTTCAATTATGTTGAGATCTGGGGATTGGGCGGGCCAGGGGAGGTGTTGAACTTCATCCCGATGTTCCTCAAACCACGCTGCAACAACTCCAGCTGTGTGAATGGGTGCATTATCATCCTGGAATATGGCATCATGGTCCGGGAACAACATCCGGACCATAGGATGCAAGTGGTCTCCTAAAATTGCGACATAATCGTTGGCAGTGATGCGTCCGCGAAGTGTGACCACAGGACCCAATGAAAACCATGATATTGCGGCCCACAGCATCACCGTGCCGCCGCCATGTTTCACAGTTGGGCGGAGACACTGCACATCATACGCTTCTTTGGGCGTTCTCCACACATAAACACGGCCCGTGGTTTGGAATAATGTGAATGGTGACTCATCTGACCATACCACACGTTTCCAGTCGTCAACGGTCCAAGTTGCATGGTCGTGGCACCATTTGCGGCGAGCTAAAGCGTTCTGGTCCCTGATGAGAAGTTTGGCCCGTGCAACACGACCCCGTAAGTTCATGTCATGTAATTCGCGGCGGACTGTGATTGTCGAAACAGGTTGGGGGAGGTGCTGATTGAGTTCCTCCGTCACTTGCGCCGCAGTGGCACGACGGTTCCGCGTGACAATGCGCTTTAATACCCGGCGTGCCCTGTCACTGATGCTTTTCTTCCGCCCACTGTTCCGCTTCCCCGATGTGGTTTTCCCGTGTGTTGTGTAGGCCGTCATCACCTTCGACACTGTCCCTGGCGACACACCTAACACACTAGCCACTGCCGTCACACTCACTCCACATAACCGCGCACCAACAATTTGCCCTCTTTGAAACTCTGAGAGGTCTCCCATTTTACACTACCTCCGTCTGCTGCAGCCACTGCACACTCCTGTTCCACGACGCCTGACGTAGTATGGAGACCGACCTAACACACCACCACCAGCAGTCCGGCGCTGCGGTCGCCACGACACCACTGCCAACCCATACATCTGACGTGTTGCCAACTACAGGTGTTTCCATTATTCTGATAAGCATCTGTATCT
>JAGDQP010022975.1:11325-23796 GCA_022664845.1 Lepisma saccharinum | reverse complement strand
ATAGATAGATAGATAGATAGATAGATAGATAGATAGATAGATAGATAAATCACAGCCATATTTAATCCACTAGTGGATGAGGCCTCTCTCCGAAGAGAGGAGTTGGTCTACTGCTCCCACGCTGACCAGACGGGTTGGGAGAGGAGAGCCGAAGCTCTCACTGTGATCGCCACTGTCTTTTGTTTACAGCAGCTCCCCAATTGTCCCCTCACGATGCTGGGTCAACACCGAAATTATTGAGCTCCCACCGAGAATAGAACCCGGGACCGCTCGCACTGAAGTCGAGCGCGCTACCGACTAGGTTACGCAGGAGCTCATATATATATATATGTATCGTTTGGTTTCAGAACATGATATAAACTATTAGCAATGGTGTTTTGTGACATTTGCCTCACCCTATATATATTGAGAAAACATGAAAAAAAAATAATCTTGAAATTACATTGAATAATGAGTAGATAATTATATGTGTGAAGACTGAGCATGGTTTTAATGATTATTGATGTAGTAACGTTATGTTACAAACATTTAAAACAATTTCATGCCACACTTTCCATAGTCTTCCTTGGAAACATTTTTCTGTTTAAATTAATATTTCACGCATTTCTTTCCACCAACTCTAAGCTTATTTACCATGCGGCAGCAGCTCAGTTTACGCGTTGGCTTAGCATTCGGAAAGTCCTGGGAACGATCCCAGCGGCTGTCTACCCTTACAAGTTTTTAAAGTATTTCTTCAGTTACACCAGATAAATGCGGGGATCATACTTACAAACTTGACCCAATATCCTCTAGCCTCTCAAGAGAAACTTTTGGTGCGTGATTGTGTATATTTCGTGCGTGTGCGAGTACGAAGCGAATAACGAACTATGTCGCGAAGAAATTATGATTATAAAGACTATACGAAGGAGGGAATGACGAAGCTAGAAAATGAATTTAGAAGTGATGAACAGAACACTACACCTAATAACCCATTCATTTTGCGCTGGCAAGAAAAAATCAAGAAAAGGCTAATAAATACAAGTCAATCGAGGTCAACGAAGAAGAAAAGGAATTACGTCAAAAACATATCGATGAGATATATGCAGAATGGGCAAAAGCTAATAAAGAAGGAACACCGAAAACTCCCAGTCTAAGGAATATAAGGAAAGTTATAGACCAAGATATGGAAGATGATGCGCGGGCGACTTTATCGGCACACCAGGAAGAGGATCCAAGCAAGAAAAGAACGAGATCACCAGAAGAAGAAGAAACTAACAAAATATACAAGCAGGAGAAGGAGATTGAAGAACTGAGAGTGAAAGCAGCATATTTAGAAGGGAGAGTAGAAGAATTAGTGAAAAACCAGGAAAAGCTAGAAAAAGAAAATGGAAGATTAAGAGAAATTGAAATCAAGATGGTTAGGTGGCAAACCAAGGTGAAAGAAAGAGACCAGGAGGTGGACAAGCTAGACAAGATGGTCAGCGAATTGAAGAAAGAAGCCATTGGTGACAGTATCAGGATAAAAGAGCTGGAAGTAACCCTTAATAAAGCAACAGAAACAGATTGGAAACAGACGAAATATTACATCAACAGGAGGAGGAAATACGCAGAGTATATACTGAAAACGGTAGCCTGAAGGCGATTAAAGAAACAGCAACATCAACATCGGTCGTCAGTTTTGCGGATGTCCTTAAAAAGACGTCAAGGTTCCAGAAAAAACAAAAATTATAGAATCTACCAAGAGGAACACAAGACCTACAATCATGATAAAACCAAAGCAAGGCGAAACACTTAAGGATACCAGGATGCGTATTAACAGGAACGATAAGATCAATTTTCAAATGATTCAAACGAAAACAGCTATAATTCTTCAGATGGCATCAACAGATGATGAAGAGAGATTACTAAATCACCCCAACATGAAACATAACTTTGAGATGACAAACAAGAGCGAGAAACGAAATCCCTTGATGATTATTTATGGTATCCCTAAGGAGATGAAAGAAGCAGAGGTAATGGAAGAGTTGCTGGTGAGGAATTTGCAGGAGATTACTGACGAACAAAAGCAACTAATTAAGCCACGGTTCAAGACGGGGCCTAGGAACCAAGATCGTTATCATCTGGTAATAGAGGTGCCAAAACAAGTTAGACAGCTACTACTGCAGAATCCTAAAATATATATAGGATATGAAGTAACTAACATCAAGGACTACCTAGTAGTAACGATTTGCCTAAAATGTTTTGATTATGGCCATATTGCCAACCATTGTAGGAACGACTCAAGGTGTGGAACGTGCGGAGAAAAGGGTCACGTAAGAAATGATTGCAAAGATAAAGAGAAAAAAATGTGCGTTTCGTGTTTCTCTAGAGGTAAGAAGCGTGGGGGTAAGCAACAGGACTGTGCACAGTATAAACAGTATTGATTGACAGGTTTCATTATGGAAGTTAGACATAATCAAGCAGAGGACTTGGATAACATATACAAGAAAAAGCTCCCCCCATGCAAACAAAAAAGGAATCTCAATCGATTAATGGATTATAATAGAAGTAAAAAAATGAAATTATAAATAATTGGCTATTAAGTAGTTATACTAAAACTACCGATAAATACCTCTACATAAGATCTGGACACATAAATTTTGAGGAGTGTAATCAGGTTGTACTACATTTCATAAACCCGAGCCTAACAACATTTCCGAGAGGATTTGCGCAAATGGTGGCCTTATCACATGATGATTTTGACCTTAATCAAATGGAGCATGAAATTATTGAACTTGAAAATAACAAACTCTTAAATCTCTACTTTTAAAAGAACAGGTATGGGTGTGGATTTATACACGTTGAATCAAGTAGAGACGACTTGCTGAAGGACTTGGGACTAACATTGGAGTTGCTTTCAATACTAGAGGGAAATATAAGGAAGAAGATTACAGCCCCAGCAGTAGGTATGGGTTTATGGAAAGCAGATCCGTATGCAGTTCTGAAGAAAATAAAGGAATTTGAAAATAAAATTCAACACATAGGAATAGAAATGATTATAAGTGATCAAAACTTCTTCAGAACTATTTCAAAGACACTAGAACATTTAGAAGCAGTGGAACAAGAAGAACAAAAAGAGGAAATTATAGATATATCGTCAAATATGGATCTGGAAATAGAAAAAAATAAAGAAGTAAATGAAGAAAACAAAGACGAATTAGCAGATGCAATCAATGAGAAAAGAGAAACCAAACAAACAAATACGAAAAAGAAAAGAAGAACCTGGAAATCCTGGATACCAAGACTTTATAAGAAGAAAAATGGAAAGCAACCAACTACTGAACAGGAAAAAGAGGTGATAGAACAAACAATATATCCAGGCACTCAGGAAACAGATAAAGAAAACAGACTAAATGACAAGCTGGTAGAAGAAGAAAAAAGAAGAAAAGTTGACTTTGACCCGAAAATACTCTATGAAAACTTTAATTTAAACTATATTCTAACAAGGCTTGAGGAGCCACAAACTCTGACGGCGGCCTTAAGAGTGATAATAAGCTACAATCTCAATGGAAAAACCATAACGTTCCCGGTGATCGAAGAGGTGGACAAAATTAATCTGAGGTCCAATGGCATCACCACTGACCCACAAGAGCTGTTAGCGTTTATTCACAAAGTTTTTGAGAGGAGGGAGGAATCTTTCCAACTGAATAACGTGTATAGGCAGTTCGTTATGGCGTATGGAACTATTTCATTTAATCCACTAGAGAAGTTCCCAGCATGCTGTGTCCACACACGACAGGCATAGTTATGTTCAAGATAGTACAAGTTAATCTGGATAGATCAAAACTCGCAACAGCAGAAATTAGCCACTATTGTGAGAAGGAAAGTGTGGACGTAGCATACCTCCAAGAACCATACACATTTAAAGGGAAATTAGTTAATATGCCAGTTAGCGTCGTAGCGATACTGCCTAATGATCCAACTCCCATGGTGGCAGTTGTAATATTCAACAGGAACATAGATGCTTTAACACACTTAAGATATGCAGATAAATGGACCTTGCGTGTGGATATTTCCAGGGGAAATTATAAAGTAACCATAGTGAATATTTATTGTCAGTTTTCCCTCCCGAGAGAGGTTTTTGTACAGAAAATAGATAATATAATGAATGGAATGCAAATGAATAATACCATAATTTTGGGGGATTTTAATGCTAAGTCTCCGCTCTGGGACTGCACAAACGCGGACGAAAATGGTGAGAAGTTCGAGGAGTTGATTGAACAGCACAATCTTACTGTTACAAACAGAGAAGGTCAACCACTTACGTATATGTGCGGGGGTGGAGCGGGGTCTAATATTGACGTAACTTTGCCAAAGGAAATATATGTAATCGTATATGTAACTGGTCCGTGGACGAGCACGCGACTTCTAGTGCCCACAACGTCGTCCGCCTTGACGTGAATGATGAAGAAGACAAATTAAATCACGAAATATCCAACTAGGATAGTAAATTTAACTATAACATAAATAAATTAAACAAGAAAAAATCATAGATAATCTTGTATTACCACAAATTAACCGAAATTGTGACCTTCAAAAACTCACCCTGGAGCTTGAGGAAGCAATTTGGAGAGCAACAGAAAATTCAACACCTAAGAAAAAACAGACAAATGATAAAAGAAAGCCTTTTTGGACGGAGAGTCTGAACAGATTGAAGAGGAAGATGAAAGCTAGCATTAAGAGCTACAGGGCAGCCGGGGATCACGCATTGAGATCAGCAAGATTACAGACGTATAGGAGAATAAAGCAACAATTTGAAACGGAATTAAAAGAAACTAAGAAGAAGACCTGGAGTAAGTTTATTGAAGAAAATCTACAAGACCTCTGGGGCATGCCATATAAGATAATTATGTCCAAGATTAAAACAAAGAGTGCTATGAATACCCTCAAGGACGGTTCAGGACAATTTACCACAAATTGGAAAGACACCATAGAATTGTTTTATCAGAAGTTATTTCCGGACGACCGAATAGAGGATGACAATGAAGCCAACACAAGGATAAGGAATAAAGCCAAAGAAGTCCCAAGCAATGAAAATGATAACTCCGATGATCTGCTTGTGACTAATGATCAGGTGATGGAAGCTTTAAAGAAATTGAAACTACGAAAGGCCCCAGGACCAGATCAGATAAAAAATGAATTTTTTAGAAATAATGTAGAGATATGGACCCCTTATTTAACCAGATTATTTAATGAATGTATAGAACAGTCAATCTTTCCGAAACCATGGAAGGTAGCAAATTTGGTAATCTTCTTGAAAAGTTAGGACAAAGATAAACTTAACCCAAAATCTTATAGACCTATATGCCTCTTGAATACAATAAGCAAAATTTTTGAAAAAAAAAAATATTGGCTACAAAAATAAATAAAAAAGAGATAACCTGGAGAACTGCAAATTACAGTACGGCTTTCGCCCCCAAAAATCTACAGAGAAGGCTATCAACGAATTGTGTAGTAACATATATGCTTTACGAGACGAAACCTGCAAATATGTAATTGGAATTTTCTTCGATATTATGGGGGCATTTGACAAATTATGGTGGCCCTCATTGTTAGAAGAAATAAGAAAGCTTAAAATCAACAGCAAACTATGGAAGTTAATACAAAATTACTTTCAGGATCGAAAATTAGAAGTAGATACAGCGGACGGAGTTGTGGTTAAGACTCCTACAAGAGGATGCCCACAGGGCTCAGTGCTGGGTCCGATCTTTTGGGACCTAGTATTTCAGCCGTGCTTGGAGGTATTGAATGGAATGCAGCAGATAGAGAGGGTGGTGGGATACGCGGACGACCTGGCAGTGGTGATGAAGGGAAACAGTCGATTGGATATTCAAACAAAAGCAAACGAGGTAATAGAAATTATGACATCATGGTGTAAAGCAAATAAATTAACAATATCCTCCGAAAAAACGAAATATGTGTTATTCAAAGGGAAACTAAATTACAATACAGGACCTATAATTAAAGTAAATGGTAAAACAATTAAACGAGAGAAGTATCTAAAACACTTAGGACTAATTCTGGATGAAAAACTTGACTTCAGAATGCACACAAGTATAACAAATAATAAGGCATTAAAACTTTCACACAAATTGGTTAATATAGCAGTAAACAATCTAAAAATACCAATGAAAGTAATACGCATTTACCATGATGTTATCATAAGAGCAATAGTGGGATACACAGCTAGCGTATGGTGCCATAGACTCGATAATAAAAGGCAAAAACAGATTATAGACAGAGCTCAACGGAAAATACTTTTACGACTGTCAGGCGCATATAGGACGACATCCATCGAGGCACTCCAGGTCGCGCTGGCGGTCCCCCCACTACATCTCCAGGTTAAGAAGATGGGGGCCATATACTGGATCAAAAAAGAAATTCAGGATAAAGTCGTTAACATCCTACATAGACCAGCTGAGACTAAAACTGAAGTCAACTTAGCTATAAGCAGTGCGTGGCAGGAATTGTGGAATACAACTGAAAAAGGAAGAAGACTGTACTCCATTTTTCCGGATATTGAAGAGCGGATGGAACTAAACTTGGATATTACTGGTGGGCTGATGCACTTCCTGACGGGCCATGGCCCTTTTCGTCAGAAGTTACATGCAATGAATATTGTAGAAGATAACCTATGTCATACATGTGGAGTGGTGGCCACGCCAGAACATGTAAATCTGCATTGCAGAGAGACAGAGCATCTTGTGGTGGAAGAAAGAGAACTCCTGAAGGGAATGCCCGTCGCGGAGGTTCTGCGAACACCGGAACTTGCGGCGGCCCTCAGAGAGTTAACTCAAAAAGTTTCAAACTATCATAAAAATAAATTTAGAAATGGCTTGGACCGCCCACCATAGGAAACATAAATAACAATACAAGGGTAGATGGCCCCACTGACTGGCGTGTGTGCTCGTTCGCGAGGCCGCGACGACAGCGTCTACCGTGAATCGGACTTATGGAAAAAAAGAAAACAAAACAGCAAGGACATGAAAAAATGATCCTGCCGGAACCCGGTAGAAGAGCGCCTTGTGGCGGAATCCGTAACAAGAGACGCTCGTGAAGTGATAAATGTGAAACTATTTGGTGATGGGGAATTGAGAATAAATGTGCAAGTGTAACTAAATTACTGGTAACGATAATTACGCTAACTTTTGGAATCCAGAAGGAAGCGATAGTGCAGAAGTGTGAGTGTGGATGACTGAATGTGAAAGAAGGAATGATAGTGCAAGTAGTGAAAACAGAAGAAGAAGTGATACTTCAACCTACAGAGAACTACGATAAAAACCAGTGGCAGAAGAAGGGAAGTGGATACCAAGGAGGGATAACGAAAAAAATTTGTGGCTTTAACATCAGACCCACGCGCATCTTACCTAACTAATTCCCTTCTTTTGTACTTACAGGAATTGAGAATAAGAAGAAAAGAAGAAGAAACTCAAGTCTATGTTTGTCCCGTCTGTGTTGTCCATGTGATGTCTGTACTTTGTAAATGTATTATGTAATCTTTGTTCTATGTTTTTTACAATAAAATTGAGGATATAGTAGATAGGGTTCCCTAAAAAGCAAATAAAAATCGGTCCAACAAACAAGGCAAGGAGAACATTCTGGACGCCTGGCAAAAGCCCGTCCCGCAACTCCAGAAGTCTTAGACTGATGGAACATAGGAGCTTCTTGTAAAACCGGAACTCCGGCAATCCAAGAATCTCTAGGGACATGTCTGCCCCAAGGCAAGAAGATCAAAACGGATCGTACTGCACTACCCTGAAAGTGCATAACTTGACTTGTATTAAGAATACAAAGAGGAAGGGGTGGAATGCGGGTCCCCAAAATGAAAATCCTCTAGCCTGCCTTATCCCGGCCTGAGCCTCAAATGCCTAAAGGCCATAAATTAAATAAAATTCTACATTTGTTTACGCAAATCACGAAATTTTAGATTAACCTGCTTTGTGTATGCTTTGTTTTGTTTCGTTTTATTTCGTAATTATCTCTAGTCCACGAATTTTTCTAGTCTAAGTGGAAAACAGGAATGTTGTAGTTGAAATTTACAATTTGTTATTAATGCAAAGATAAACCAACAGACTTACAATGCGATTTCGCTCATTATTCATCAATTAGGATAATCTAATATAATGCACAGAGTGCGAGATAGATAGATTGAGCGAGAAAAGAGATTGCCCGAGAGTTGGAATGATCGAGAGGAATACATACACTATTTTAGAATGAGAGAAGTGAGAGATACATAAATTTAATGTGCAGCCTAATAGAGTAATAGAGTTTTCATGAGATATTTTAAATCTATCCGCAATTAATATGGCACTAAATGTATCCATTTCCATGTTCGACAGGATAAAATATAATCTTTTATTTTTTTTATTCTGAAAGAGATTTCCGCGTCTGTTACGGCTTACTGTTACATAAGCCACATATATTTAAAATTGGCTGGGTTTCATAGCTTACAGGACCTTTCCGAGAGAGTGCTAAACCATTTTCTTGGGTTAGGATACATCATATTTTTGCTTTATATTAACTTACTCTGTAATCACCTCATGTACAAATTTTGTATTTTATTTTTAACTCACGTTCCAGCATCCGATTTATTTGAAATTTTGTAAAATTGCTTGTTTCCGATGACAATACAATAATTAATCATTAGATTTTCGATGGAATAATCCAGTAACCCGTAATTAAATAATTGGAAATTATCCTTAAATTCACTCAACGCCACATCTATTGTGTTAAATTTTGGTTGCCTATCTCGCAGGGGGAATATTCATCTATTATACATAAAGAAATTTAAAAAGGATTTTTTTAAAATAAACACGCTTTTTTAAGATAAAATAAAAAATAATTAATTAATCTTAAGAATCGGAAAATAAAAGCGTGGGTGTTCTTGCTTACCTTATCATAAAATCATAATATCTAAGAGCACCCACGCTTTTATTTTCCGAATCATTAGGTTAATTCAATTTATTACTTTCTTTACTTTTTAGTGCGTCTTAAAAAAGCGTGTTTTTTAAAATCCATTTTTAATTATTATTTTAACCATTAAAGGTAATCGTCAATTGACATTAAAAGAAATTAAAAATATAAACTTGTCCCAAAATAGTGAATAGTTAAAATTATACTCGTGTGGAAAAAAATAAGGCTGATTAGAAATAATAGTATAAGTTTCAAAGATTTGGTTACAATCCATTTTTCTTTAACTTAAGGATAGGTCACGTAGTTTTGTTCAAGTACGTTACGTTACTACGAAGTGACAAACTACAGGTGCACTGCGCAAATACCTGATATTCTTCATAACGTATTTATTTTACAATGCCACACACTAACTACGTTGATGTATGAAGTTTTGAATGTGCAGTTAATCCGTCAGTATCTCGAGAAGGAGAACAAAGACTAAATCCCCGTATTAGGCCTAGTATATACCAGACATGTCAACCTAGAGAAGTTCGAATGCGGGAGAGATGCCAATCTGGAAGGAAGGAATTGAGAAGCTTGCTGAGAAACTAAAAAAAACAAACATGCTATAGAGTTAAAACACAAATATCAAACAACAGAACTCACTCACTTACTTACTCTATGGCTTATGGAACTGGCAAGTTCATAGCCGCAGTACACAGACGTTAAACCTTCTAAACCATAGAATATCTCACGCATTTTTATTTTCTCACGCATTTTGCGTGAGAGTTGATACCTCTGGTATATACTGTAGTAAATTGCTATAAGTTATAATGTTTACTCACGTTTGATACATTTCATAGCCCTCCATGAAGATCTTGAGTACGCTGAAAAGCAACTACTTCTTCCACTGCTACTCTCTACACGTTTTATATTTAAGTGTTCCAGTATTGGGCGGAGAAACACACTCATACATGATATCCCCCTCTACACGCAGTTAAATACTTTTTTTTCTTTCAGAAAACATGGTAATTATGTAACTTTGTTTAAATAGTATCGAATTCAACTTAGCGTGGATCCAACAGTAGTCATTTAGTCTACGATCACTATTTGAAGAAAAAATCATGCTACATTCCATAATAAAAGTCAAAGAGAAGCAAATGGTATTATTCATTAAATTGGGTGCAGTGTTTGGTCTCTTTTTTTCTCTCTCCCTCGATACAGGTGTGTGCCAATACATCCTTCCGCTGCCAATCTCTCTCTCTCTCTCTCTCTCTCTCAAAATTGAGATATTCCCGTTCTATTCTATGTTTGTCTGAGGTCTGCGCAATATCATGGCTACTTCCTGAGGAATATGAAATAACATCAAAGGTCACAACGACCTGTGGTCTCATTCGTCGCGGTACTTGTGTTTACTTTCGTAAAATGGAGACATCGAAAACAGCTCCTCGTAGAGTAGCGGAATGAAGTGAAACGTACAGGAGTCTCCAATCAATTTCTTCTAGCTGCCGGAAGGGTGATAATAATTACGTCATTAAAAATACTTTGTGATCCAGATAATTAGTCGACTATGTGTAAGACAGTACAGTAAGACCAAGGGGCCGTAGCTAAAATAATAAACTGTTGACATCGTATTCAAGAGGTCTCCTGTTATATACCAGCAACCGATCCTGTATTATAGGGTTTTCCTCAGTCACATCATGCGAATTCCGGGATGGTACATTTAACTTATGTCCTGACCGCTTCCATTTCGCATCTAGCCCAGTAAATATGGGGTTGCGAGCTGAAATAATTTATAAAAAGCTAGTTTTTCAGGATTTGCTCTTTGTGGCCTCCCAAATGAAATCCCAAAAGTCCCCTAAAATCCCATGTTCGCTTTACCCCCAAAATGGCGGACAAAGATGGCGGCCGGAAAATACAGTAAATATGGGGGTGCGAGCTAAAATAATTTATAAAAAGCTAAATTTTTCAGGATTTACTCTTTGTGGCCTCTCAAATGAAATCCCAAAAGTCCCATTAAATCCCATGTTCGCTTCACTCCCAAAATGGCGGACGAAGATGGCAGCCGGGCTCGCAACACTTACTCTCCTTTTTCTTTAATAACTTTCGTTAATTTAAAGCTAGGTCTATCGTGTTTTCACTATTTTAAACAACAAATGTTGAAGAATGTTGATAGTAAAATAATTTAACTTACCTGTAATAACATTGAGAATGATTCGCCTCCTATTTCTTTCTTCTATTAAAAAAAGGCGTCATCATCTTCAGAATCATCAGCAACTGGCATGTTGGAACAACCATTTCCTTCACAGTAGTAACAAAATTTGGAACACACGAGTCCGACCTTTCTGCATTCGCATTTATCGCCACAGTCTTTCCGTGTTGTGATCTTGCACTGGCACGATATCAGGTTGAGCAGGTTTTCAGGAACAGCCGATAAGTTTGTTGTCACTGGAAACAATTTACCTTCCCTTGAGTGCCACCCCCATTCTGTTGGTTCTAAATTATTCCCTATCCATTGCTGTACTTGAAAGTAAACACGAAGACAGTGTTGGGAAGCAGCTGCACTTGTTGGAGGTAACGTTGCTAAATTGAATGATGAAGATGGTTTCCTAGCTACTGTTTTATTGTACAAATTATATCTGAGTTCATCTAAAGAAACATTGTTCTTTCCTCCATATAACCTCAAAAGAAATCTTTCTCCTACCTCAATTATTGTTTTGGGCTCTAGATCAGAGTTGTTGAACGCTGTAACTGCTTTGGAGAGTTCTTGGTCCTTCTGAAGAATTTTGAATGCGCTCTGTTTTCCTTTGTTGAATATAACAGAAGTCGTGTCACATCCTGTGAAGGCATGAAAGAACAAAAAACTGTCTTTAAGTGATTCTGGGTTTCTCTGGATATTGCAAATGTGGACGCATTTGCCTTCATTTTTGTTAGTTTGTGGCTTCATGAAATATATTGTAGTGTGTGGATGTCCACGAGCAATTAAAATCGAGAGCAAGTCAGAGTCACTTCCTACAACAGCAACAGAAATATTTTTATTCCCAATACTAATGGCAGTAGCAGCAATTAGAGCATCTGCGTCTCCTTCAGCTTGGTACACTGTAATACCAGCAGAGTGAAATTGAGTCTTAAGGATGTCAATCAAGCGAACCTTGTTTTCAGAGTTACGTAAAAATTATGCTTGATCAATTGTTACCTTCATATATTCCTCAAATGCAATTGTAGCAGACATCGTTGACATCATTCTTCTCTGCTGTTCAACATCTTTGGTATTGCCAGTCGCATACTCATCAAAAACTACTGCTTCACAGGGCGAAAAATGATTTAGTACATACTGTACGATTTTTTTTACAAATTTCTGCATATGTGTCAACACCAGACCAAATAACAGCATGAAGTAGGAAGCCACCATCTACAATGTATCTTAATTCTGATGGAGGCTGCACACAGGGTTCGATAGCCTCTATAATATCCATAATTAATATCTTCTGCTTTGTATCTAATTTGCTAAAAGATATCATACAAAGTAAATCAATTTCAGACATATGCAATATTGGTTGC